>PVKN010026371.1:0-13842 GCA_004027915.1 Capromys pilorides | reverse complement strand
GGTAGGACAAAAACCAAACACATATTCACCCCTTTGACACAGTTTTCTTCCTCTTGAAATTTATGCTAAGGAAATGATTAAGACTACTTATAAAGATATATCTACAACAACATTCTTTGATGAATTACTTTAACAGAGAAGAGTTTGAACTCCATAGACTGTAACCTAGAGCCTTGATTACATAACTTAGAGCATATTTAACTACATAGAAAACTTTTATTGTAGATAATCTAATGGCACAGAAAAATGCTACAGGTACACTTAAAGAAAATGTAACAGAACAACATGTACAATACAATCTCAATTGTGTCTTAAAACTTAAATCATGAAGTTCATTATTTAATGTCAGTCTTGCTCACATCAACACTCCTGTAGGGTTCTTGTCCCTGACAAGACAGTTAGAACTGCTTGGACATTTTTTTTAAAAACGTCCTGCCTGTGCCCCAGCCAAAACCAAATTAAAACAGATTCACTGTGAGTGTTTTTTTGGCCTTTGTTTTAACTTCTCTAAGCGATAACTTTGAACAGAACTACAGTTCTCAATGTGGTCTGCTTTGCCTCTAGAGGATGTTGGAAGTATCCGCATATCTTTTTGTTGTCACCTCAACATATAATGGAAGAAACTAGTGCCATCCTGGGGAGTGCAGACCAGGAAGTGTGGTCTGCATCATGCTTCCTGAGCACCACAAAAATAAATTCAGATGTTGAAGTCTCAAAACCAAGATCATGAGAATTTAATCATTTGAAGAAAAGGTCTTTAAAGAAGGGCTGAAGTTAAAGTGAGACTTTAGGGTGGGGCCTTAATTCAGTATGACTGGAATATTTGGAAGACATAGTTTTTTAAAACAGGAAAAATACTCAGACAGTGGACAGACCATGTGAAAATAAGAAGATTGCCATCAATCAGCCAAGGACAAAGGACCAGCCCTGTGGCCCTTGGATTTTGGATTTCCAGCCTCCAGAACCATGAGAAAACAAACTTCCATGGCTTTCACACCCACTGTGGTGTCCTGTTAGGATAGCTCTGCAAACCCATGCAGTAATGATGTGGTGAGACTTCACACAATGCCCAGGATGCTCCCCATGGCAGAGAAGGACCTGATCCACTGTTCCACAATCCCAATGCTTATAAGCATTAACACTTCACTCAGTGCTGTTTATAGATGATCAGGAGATATTTTACAGGTTTGCGGGAGAGAGAAAGCAGAATTTGGGACAGAGTAGAAATAAGAGGGCAGCTGAAGAGGATCCATCCTGTGCCCATGAGACTGAGTTGTTCTACCCAGTTATTCAACCTAACACTAGTATAATATAATGTAGGTGTTGTCAGTGTCTATTATCAGTTAACTGGAAGAAGATTTACCCTCAGTATGTGGGAGGGCCTCATCCAATCAGTGGGAAAGCCTTAAAAGCTAAGCTGAGATTCACCAAAGGAAGAAGAATCCCTGCCACTGACTGCAGCACTATCTTCTTCTTCAGAGTTCCCAGGCCTCCTGCCTGCCCCTGGAGCTGACTGAAAATGCTGACAGATGCACCCACTGAAAAGGGACTTGGGGAAAAGTGAGCCAATAGTCTGTTCCACACCCTTGTAGATCAGCTGTGTCACACAGGATAAGAAAAAAGAAGTTACAGAATTACACACAAGATGAGATCTCAAGACAGGAGAAATCAGTGGAGGAGAGAGCACCACAGAGCTCCAAAATGCTGTGTTACCTGAAGAGAAGGAAAAGGGCCAGTGTACAGGAACCAGAGCAGACCAAGTTGGGGAACAGGCACCCAGGCGTCCCCCACTACCATGCTGAGCACTCACCAGATCTTGGGTGCCACAGCAGCAAGCAGCTAAGCTTCACTAACTCTCACTGCAAGCCTTCCAGGAGGGGGGAGTTGTCTTTATTTTACAGATATGGCAGCTGGCCCTGAGAGACACTGAACCGTTACCCTAGATCTTCCTCTACTGTGTGGAAGAGGTGAGATCCCAACTGAGGTCTCCCAGACATCACACCACAAAACTGTTATTGTGCAAACAGCTCGGTCCAGTGTAAACAACAGGAGTGGAGAACAGGAGAGTTCAGCACTAACTGCTCTGACTGGCAGAGGTGGCAGAGTCCTCTGCTCTGGAACAGCCCTGGATTTGGGCTCCAGATGCCTAGGCCTGGAGCTCAAGTCTGCCATTTGTTTTACTGGGTGTCCTTGGTGGCCATTTCTCCCCTTCCCCATAGCTCGACCTCCCCATCTCTAAAAAACAGACAGACAAAACAATCTGTAAAATGTTATGCTTCCTGTGTGGCGTGATGGTACATGCCTATAATCTCATCACTGGGAAGGCTGAAGGATTGTGAATTGGAAACCATGGTGGGCCATACAGTGAGTTCAAGTCCAGCCTGAACTACACAGTGAGTAGCTGTATTTTCCGAGGCAGCGTACATAAAGCCCAAAGCACAAATGGGCACTCCTAAGAGTGAGAACTGCAGCCTGCTCACGATCTCACTCAGGCCCTCCCTGTGCTCATCCGCTCCACCCCTTGCAGGGTTGCTGGGCTTGTTCTGAAAGACAATGACTGAAATCCACTTAACAATTTCAAGGTCTCACCCCATGGAAGGACAGGGCACAAACACTACAGACTTATGCAAAATTTAGCCACCAGTTGTATTACTCAGAGCAAGCCATATCAACTCCTGGTATTTCAGTTTCCTTTTGTGAAAAACAAGTATGGAATAACTACTCCACTCTCCCCAGCACTTTGGCTTATGAGGATACATTAGTTCAGTTCATAATTGGTCTAATTTCATTCCAGGGCACATGGTCATGTGGGATTTCTAATCAGCCTGCGACAGTCCCAGGCCCCTCGCAAAACCTCATCATGAATGGTTTCACCTTGACATCAGTCTGTCTGCTTCCTATAGGACACATCAGCTCCAACTTTCTAGAATTCTCTTTTTGTTGTTCCAGTGCAACTCATGGCACATCCCCCTTTCATTCTTGCTGTCATTTTTTCTCCCACCTTGACACATCACTGAACCAGTAGCCTTCCTCTGCTTCCTCTCCTGTTACTACATGTCTAGTAGTATTGCATAAAAGTGCACAAAGGGAAGGGTCAAGCTTGGTTTCAAGTCTGAGGTCTGGGACTACATCAAATCTGTAACATTTATCTTACTCTCACCATTGGCCAAATGCTTCCCAATTTAGTATTCTGTCACATCAAGAGAAGCCTGAGTTGTCTGGGCGTCAGCCTGCCTGTTTGTACCTTCACTTTTCTTACTTAATTCTAAAGGTACGGCTCCCAAATCTGCTGAGGCCCCTGTGAAGTTCAAAGACCAGGTGGTCGCTGGCAGCTGGGCAGTGCCTCCATCTGAGGCTGCACCATAATGGTTTGGGCAGTTGTCAGGGAGCGCATTCCACCTCTGGCCGCCTGGAGGGAGCGCAACCCACACAAAGGGCTTTTGTCTCAATCCAGGAAGAAGTTGTTTCAAGCCCTGTTTCCAAAGTGTCTTGAGATCCACATGCTTTGGGCCCACAGAGAACATTATTATTACTACAGCACAGAACCAAACACACACAGAGTTGTACCATGCACAACAGCTGGAGCTGGGTAAAGGGCCTATTGTCCTACTCTCAGTGCCAACATTCTAGTGGGTTCCACCTTAAAAGTTGCCCCTGCTGGCAGAGGTGGTGTTTCACGGCTTTCTTACTCATTCTACAAAAAGTCCTCTTGTTGCCACTAAATCTAAATGAATAACTGGGCTCATCTCCAGTGTCTAGGGCAGTGCCTGAAGGCATGTGGTAAACATTTGTGTAGACAATAAACAAGTGAATGATGCACAGATAAGAGGTTCAAGAGAGGGTTAGAAGGGATAATAGAGTTTGGGATTTGGTTTGGTTCTGTATTTAAACGAAAAAAAAGAAGAAACATCTGTAATTTGGGCTCTAAATTAAAGGACAACTAAGGCCCCCAAAAGAGAGCCATTCATTTGACCACTTAGAGGCATAGTGGTCAGGTAGCAGGTAGGAGCTGGAGACTGCTCAGTGCACAACTCTGGAAATGCTCGGAAGACCAGGAAGTCTCCGTGACATCGGCCCTGTGGCCTCTGCTCCTAATTCCTGCCTTGTTTTGCTCCCTGCTCTGTGTACACAACCTGAACGAGGTTACTTCAGCTTGACAGCTTTCTCCAGGGAGCAATTAAAGCCTTGAAGATCTTACCTATGCTTCCCCAGATGTCTTCTCATTAAATAGGTACTTTAAGTCTTCCTAGGGCCTAAAACATTAAGATTTAAAGGAAACAATTGACTGCTTTTTTCCATGCCAAATCAGACCATTGTTTAACATGGGGAGAGACACCACTGAGGCTAGTGAAGTAGAAAAAGGGGGTTATCTGTTGCTGGAGAACAGAAACTTAGCAGGAAAATTAAAAACAAGACGGGCTCCAGCAAGGTCTTTAAAGAATCAGGCTTTATTGAGGTTGTGCAGTCTTAGAGTCAGATCTTTTCAGTGTCTTCTTTAGGACTTCTAGCTCCACTTCCCATCTCACCAGGAAGGCTCGTGCTGCCTACAGGATGGGCATGGAGCAGAGGTGATGGCCTGCCTGGCAGGATGGCAAGCCAGGCTGAAAACCAGCAGCAGAGGTGATATGGTAGTATGAGAAAGGGAAGGAGAATTGGCAGGGGCTGCCTGGGACCAAACACTCATTCTGAAGCAGGTGCCAATGGTCCCATTTCTGACCACCCCCCACCTTTCCAAGAAATATTGCCCCTTGTGGAAAAATGATTTGGAGGATACCAAGGTCAACTGTGTCTGTGTTGTGGGATTTAGTATTGAGTTTTCTTGGAGCTCTAACTGATGCCTAATGACTTAGCATTGGGGTGCCAGTGGATTGCATACACACTCACAGTATGTATTGCATATGTATACAGGATTTCTATGTTATACCAAATCAGATCAGAAGATGGAAACAGAGGGTTGGCCAGATAGACTAAAGCCCCTGCTTAGGCAGGTACAAGGACTGGGGCTCATCCTCCAGCATGCCATGCTGGCCTTGCCCCCAGGGTGTGCCAAGATGGTAACTGAGACTGGGCATGGTGGTGCACACCTGTAATTCTAGCACTTGGGAGGCTGGAAACAGGAGGATCACTACGAGTCCAATCTGTGTAGTGAGACCCTGTAGACCTCATAGTAAATACATTTTTTAAAAAAGGAAATAGGAACAGATATTATCTTCTTTCAGATTTGAAATTTTGTTTTCCTGCTTGTTTATTCATTTGACAAAAGGTCTTCCTGTGTAGTCTAGGCCAGACTTGAACTCTCAATGTACTACCAGCTTGCCTTAACCTCATGTTCTTCCTGCCTCAGACTCCTAAGTGCTGGGATTATAAGCATGCACCACCAAGTTATAGCACTTGAAAATTTTAACCCAGAATAGGACAAGGTCTTCTAAAGGAGTAAGGAAAGAGGAATGCATCTGCTTGGTGTCCAGCTTAAGATCAGAGGAAAAACATTCCTTAGTTCCTCTCTGTGCTAACAGCCGCCTGTTAACAGAACTTTCACAGGAACAATTCTGTACTTTTCTAAGTTGTGGGTTTAGACAAGCAACTAACTCAGTAATGAAGTCCCCAGTTAAATCTAAATAAAAGTATCTTTGTTGCTGTTGCTCTTGTTGCTTTTCCTGTCATCTCCCATGCAAGTCCATGCAAGTCCTGCTCACAAGGCAGGTGTACGCTGAGGATCCAGGCAGATATGAGCACATCCTGGGTTCCTCCCACTTCTCAGATCCAGTATGTCTGTGCTGTGCCTCTCTGGATGTTGCTAGTATTGGTGATCAATACCCCACAGGCCACCATCCTGGCCACCATTCCCACTGGGGGACTGGTGAAATAATCTAGGCCTTTCATGCTAGGACTCTAAAATTTCATGAGGCCTTCTGTAGACAGTACCTGTAGGGGACATCGGCTGTGTCTTTACTGACCTATTTGTGCTGGGGAAATCTCCGTGGTGTCAGTATGCCTCTACTGGGTGATTACAACCTGAACTCCTGGCCTCCTTTGCAGCCACGCTGCAGACCTGTGACCAAGCTCTGTCTTCATACACCCACATAAAGGTTCTCTTGCAGAAGTGAGCAGGACAAGGAACCAAACCAGGCTCTCCCAAGGGAATTCCTTTCATGGACAGGTAGTAGCTGGGACATCCAGCCTTGGAAAGCAGCTGCCCATGAAGTACAGACAGCTCACCATCCAATTCTCAGGAGCTGCAATGATAGTGTCACCTTTAAGCCAATCATACAGCATGGTTGAAGCATTGCTCCCAGAAGCTGAACCATGACCTTGCCCTCTGCTATTCTCAGTGATTCTAGAGATGACTAAATATCATGTCAGAAATCCACTTAATTCTTGAAACGGAGTTGTTTCTGTTGCCTCCAACCAAGAATTCTGACAAAGGGCATTTCGAAAGCTGAGGGCACAGGAGCCTAGGGGCACATGGACCTTTGACCTTTGTTGGTGCTTTGTGGGAACTCTTCTCTGCTGGTTCTTAGAGACAGAGTGGGGGCAGGGTTATTCCTTCCTGGGGTTACAGAGAATTCATTCTTTCAACACAAGGCAACCTTGTGAGTGATATGCAAGCCTTTCTTAGCATCAGTGTGGTCTGCCGATGAAGTTCCTTTGATGTGCACCTACAGCTACAATATAGAGGAGCTTCAAAATGTGTCCTCAGGATAGGCCTAAGCTCCCTCACATTCTCTGTGCTCTCCTTCCTCTGATTGTATCTCAGTCTTTATCCCTTTCCAGACACCCAAATCCCTCATCCCTTTCTCCTTCACTAACCTGCATCCAGTTTTCCATCAACCTCTTCAGACTGAGCTTGTTTAGATGAGTGTCCTTTGCCAGGAGGGTCTGAATGACATGGGAACTGAAACTTAGACTAAAATACCATGTCTTTAGGTGGCATTTCAGACAACAGCCATTCCATGGGGGTGCTTTATGTTTGATTTTCTTGTTTTTCATGTTGCTGCTGCTGCTGTTGTAGTTGTTGTTGTTGTTGTTGTTGTTGTTGTTGTTGTTGTTGTTGTTGTTGTTCTTCTTCTTCTTCTTCTTCTTCTTCTTCTTCTTCCTCTTCCTCTTCCTCTTCCTCCTCCTCCTCCTCCTCTTCCTCTTCCTCCTTTTCCTCTCTTCCTCTTCTTTGCGGTGAGGTTCCAGGGCACTAGAAGGCCATAAACAAGAAAGGCCATTAACATTTACAGAAGGCCTGTATCCACACAGGCTGGGTACTATCTCCAACATCATCCCACTGCCCTGGCCCTCCTGGCTTGAGCCATACAAACCACTTTGCTCTTCTTCCTTCTGCCTGGTCAGCCTTTACCTACATGGCTACTCACTGCCAGCCAGCTTTAAGGCTTCTGTTCAAATGTCCTTGGAAAGAAACAGCTCCTAAACCACCCAATACCCTTGTTTTCTCTTACTCTACTTTATTGGTTCTCCATGTCACTGATTATTTGTGACATGCTTACTTATTAATTTGTGGCCCATAAGCCCCAAAGTCATCATCATAATGTAACTGTTAACACATCATGGATTTTATCATTTTTTACTGTTTTGCTTTTCCCAGTACCTAAGTGGAATGAATAAATTTTTGGAGTCAATAATTTTTTCTGAATGAATTAAATTCATATTGAATGATGTAAATATTATTCTAATTTTCAGGAAAGTAGTGATGTTTGGAATAATTAAATTATTCAAACTGTCCCATGAATCCAGAATTAAGCCTGTATCTAAACATGAATCTGTACAGTAATGGAGTCCAAGCTTGCTCATTCTTCCTTAACATGTAAGGCAGGCCAACCACATAGAACACTCCCTAGATCCTAGCTCCTTCATGACCTCAGTCACCTTCCTGCTGGCTCATACTTACATTGCTTAGGGTAGCACTAATTGCTACCACTTATAAACCTTCATATCTAAGTAGGTGAATCCAGTAAAAGCATATGGTATGGGTGCTGTTTGTGAGACCAGATACTGAAGCTTTTTGGAACCTGTGAATCAGCTATCCTCAACACATGGCTCTCAGGGAATCATTGTTATTTAGTCAGCATGAGGATATCACTTTGAAAAAGGTAAAGGGCAGCACTTCCTCTCACAATACATTGGCTGGTACTCAATCAAATAGCTAGTCCCAGCTACAAAGGAGTCTGAGAAATGTAGTATGGCTGTGAGTCCAAGACAAGGAGAGAAAAGGTTGATGATTCAATACTAGCCTTTAGAGGATCAAAACAGAAGCCTCTCATAGTAACTGAGGTCTACAGCACCCTAAATACTGGGTAGAAAGTCACTATACAAAGTAGTTAACCACCAAAACTTAGAAATCAGGCAGTCCTAGGCTGAAATTCCTGGCTCACTCCTGACTAGTTGTTGGCCTAAGTCTCAGTGTCCTCAAGTGTAGAATAGGGACAGAGGTAACATCTACCTTATTGGGTTAGAGTGAGGAAAAGCAGAGATAATACCTGGAGGGTATGCAGGAATTTGGATGCATTGCTATTATTATGGGGATGGAGCTCAGAAGTGTCCAGCTTCTTCTCCTGGTCACTGTTATATCCCAAGAGGTGGTGATCTGCAGAGCCACTCTGGGTCTTAAGCAAGACAAGCTTTGTCCTTTCTTGACAAGTGACCTATGAGTCCTCCCTGTTGCACCCTATTGATGGTTCCTGACAAATCCCACAGTATCGGTTTGCATACATAAGTTTCAAATGCCCTTTCAATTAGCAGAGGAAATCTGCTATTAACTAATTACACTTTGGCTTTTCCTGTCAGTGCCACAGAGCCAGGAAAAGGAGGCTGAGTATAAGATGTCCTCTGACATGGAGAAAGCGTGCATGTAACTAGAACCCAGCTGTCCATTCCCTCCTGCAAACCCAGTGGACAGGAGAAAAACCAGTGCAAGAGCCGCTCTAGATTTCCATAGAAGTGTTTCCAAAGGAATGAAAATACCAATTTTCAGTAAATTATTGATATTCACTAAAAATTAAGTGAACTGCTCAAGGAGACAAGAAAATACATGGTTTGATTGTGAGGTGGGACCTGATGGGGAAAGCACCGGCCTTAGAAGTTGGGGCATCCCTGTGGCTGCACACTGAAGGTCAGCCCAGGCCAGACACAGAAAGCTGCCATCCACCATGCCTTCTTCTCGATTAGTACAGAAGGGTAAGAGAAAAAAGCCTGATTTTTAGGTTGAGATTTTAGGATGAATTCAGACTCTTTGCTACATGTCAGCATACTTGTGTGTTGCATGAAAGTATTTTACTTTATGGGGTTATCCCACAGATTAACTATGGGAAAAGGTGCTCAAAGCAGATACTGAGCCAATGTTAGCAAGCGGGCATTTCTGGTACCTACATAGCCCCTTTTTTCCTGTGGCCATGATGTCACCAACCTAAAAATGCTCTTAAGATAGCTCTCTGCCCTGTGCCACTCAGCCTTGCAGTCAGCTGACTATGGATTGAAACCTCCATTAACTGTGAGCTAAACAAACCTTTCCTTCCTTCATTCTGGGTGTCAGGTATTTGTCCCAACAATGAGAGAGGAGTAATTGAGACAGAATTTGGTACCACAGGAGTGGGGTCATTGCTGTGACTAAACCTGACCATGTGTATTACAAGCTTTGGGGAATGGTTTATGGAAAGAGATGGAAAAGGTTTGGAGATGTTGTCTACTTGAAAAGAGTTGGAATAGCTTCAGCTCTTCTGTAGGGGAGATTCTGGTCAGAGCTCAGAAGACCAGAAGGCTGACAGAAAGCCTGATGTAAAGACTAGGCTGGGAAGATTTCTGCTGGGAAGAAGGACTGCATTTGTTGTTAGACTTCAGACAATGTCTGTTTTGGCTTGGCAGAAAGTTTGTCTGTGTTTCACTCATGTCCAGAGATTGCCTAAGAGTGAGTTTAAGCATGGTGGACTGATTAATCTTTCAAAAGAAATTTCAAAGCAGCCAAATATTGAGGGAGGGGAATGGCTGTTGTTGGTGGCTTTTAGTCAGATTTATGTTGAGAATCAAGAGCAAAGAGCCCAGCAGGATGATTTAAAATGTGAGTTTGGCCAGAAAGGAAGCACCAGGAAAGCTGTGGACTGAAAAGACAGAGCTGAGAGGATCTCCATTGCTAAAAAGGAACAAGAGAATGCAAGGGACGGCCTGAGGGCATCACTGAAGGCAGAAGGTCTCCACCATTTACAGCCTCAGAATTGCAAAGGTCAAGGACTTTGCCTTGGGGGAAAAGCCACAGAGCCCTTTGTTCCAGAATGGTGGCAGTGGCTACTCCAAAATCCAGAACGGCGCTGGCATGGAGAATTTATTCCTCAGAATCAGGGTCAGAGTGTTCAGCAATCCAGGTATTCAAGCCCTACAACCAAGAGAGAAGGAAGCCTGGCTACTGCTCCAGCTGGCAGCAAACCTTGGCATCATCCATGTGACAATGGTTTTAGTCACATTCAGAATGCAAGAGTTCTGAAGTTAAGAAGGCTTCCACCTAGATTTCAGAAGAAGGCCTGGGAGACCAAGCAGTGTGCTCCTGAGATGACAGTGTGTAAAGCTGTGAGTGAGAAGCCTATTCAGTGGAAACAACAGAAGTCTGGGAAATCCATGAACATGGATCATCTAAGAGAAACTGCAAGGAGGGAACAAAGCCAGTCTAAGAGAGAAGCCTTGGAAACTACAACCACCAGAAGTGCCACAGATCACAATTTGCCACAGATTGCTTCTGATATTCCCAAGGGACCTACAGGACTTAATGTTTATCTTGCTGGATTTTGGACTTGTGTTGGTCTCAATGCTTGGTATCTGCTATGTGTACCTTTTGGAATGGTAATGCTTATCTTATGCATTGCTTGTCAGAAATGTTTAGCTTTCTTTTCATTTGTACAGGGGCTCACAGATAAGATTTTGCCTTAAATCTTGGAGGAGACTTGGGACTTGGACTTTTCAGCAATGTTGAAGCAGTTGGAACTTTGCAACTTAAAGATAGACTAGGATGCCTTTTACACAAAGGGATGTGCGTGAGACTCTGGAGGTCCAGGGGCAGAATGTTATGGTTTATGTCTTATTGTAACCTCAAAGCTTAATGCAGTCATGGGGTGGGGACTTCAAGAGTTTGAGATTATTCATGATCCGCTGTGATTATAGGTCTTAGTACTGATGGGATTATGGATATGAGTACTACACCCAGCCTGAGGTGGATAGCCTGAATGAAACTTAAAGGAGGAAGACTTCCTCTTTGTTGTCATTGTTGCTGCTACTTCATTTTACTCTTGCTCTTTGCCACCACCATGAACTGCTGCCCTCTACCATGTGCCACTCTGCCTTGGATCCAACAGAGTATGGACTGAAACCTCCAGTAACTGTGAGCTAAGTAAACCTTTCCTTCCTTCATTTTGGATGTCAGATATTTGTCCCAGCAATGAGAGAAGAGTAGCTGAGACACCCCTCAAAGGTATTCTCACTGTAATAATGAGCACTACATTGAGTTGCTGAGAGACAGTGTGTATTCCAAGCCCTGCACAGTGATATTTAACCATCTCTGGAAAAAATCATAGCATAGGGCCAATAGAAGCCCATGTAGTCAGTTCTATAAAGCTAAGTGAGGAAAAGCTCCTTAGAGGATCAGAGATCATAAGCTTTGCCCAAAGCAAAACTGTCAGTACAGGAAGAGGACAGGGAATTTAAGTTGTACTCACACAAATCTCTCCCTATCCCAACTGCATGGATAGATATCCAGATACTGAACTGATAAAATAAATAAAAAATAAAACTGAGCTCTACTTGCAATTCAGATGCAGAATATCACAAGGCCTGATGAGAAACCAGGTAAATCACAGAATCACAGAGCCCTTGTTGGTGATAAAAAGAATGAACTAAATTTCAAAGGAGGATGGTCTCTTCCTAGCAAGAAGTCATAATGTTTTCACCACACATGAAGGAGAAAAGAAAGATGAATCTTTCATGGAAGAGGACAAAGAGAAAATCCTTAGGCTAACAAGTTTATAGGAGTGAATGGGTTTCTATGGCATGTAATGACCTGAACAGCCCCACCAAATTCTGTGTTGCGTTCTAGGGGTATCATGCCAAAGGTTGGGGAAGGGTGAGAGGCAGAAGAGACAGATTACACTGAGTGATACCTCCTTTCCCAAGTGTGAAGCTGGGGCTGAGGGTGGGATGTGACAGCCTAGAGCACTGCCTCAGAGACACATTCAGCCTCTTGTAGGCACACAGCACTGGTTCTTCATCCTCTATTCTCCACCCAGGCAGGACCTTATGGTAGAGAACCTTAAGATGCAGACAATCAGGAGCAAAACTACAAAGCAAAGAGAGCACCTCAGTGAGCAAAAAACAAGCTGGTAGTCAGATTCTGTAGCATATAGAATTTTCTGGATTTTCACTCATGTTCGTATACCACACTCTGCTGAAGGGAAAGCCTTGTTCTTTCCTCAAATTGTTTGAGTACTACAGCAGAACACGCCTAAGAAAGAAAACAGACCATTAACAGAACAAATACGTGGTCTTCATCTGCTCTTTTTAAAACATAATTGCCAAGTACTTTTCAAAATCAACCCATATGTCTTACTACTTTTCTCATGACTGAAACAAAATACCCAACATTCACAAGTTAAAGGTTTATTTCAGCTCAAAGTCTATAGAGGTTTCAATCCATAGTTGGCTGGCTCAAAAGCAGGGTGTCATTTTTTTTTCTCAGTACCAAAGATTGAATTTAGGACCCTATGCTTGCCAGGCAGGCAATTATTCTACTGAGTTATCTTCCTGGCCCTACGGTGTCATGACAGAGGGGCCCTGCACAGAAGAAATAGTACGTGGTTAAGCCGGCAGGAAGTAGGTAAGCAGCACCTTCCTCTCCTTTTCATCCTGTCCAGGCTACAAGTCTTTTGGGTAGAGCTTCCCATGTTCAGGTGGGTCTTCCCATTATCCACACCCAGAACCAATCAATTTGACAATCCAGTACCACTCACTCTTAATCCCAGTATCATACACCTGATCTACATTCACACACCCTAGTACAGTTACCTGCGAACAGCCCCACCTATGACTATATGAGGCCTTGAGGCTTTTTTTATTATTTCTTTTTTCTTTCTTTCTTTCTTTCTTTCTTTCTTTCTTTCTTTCTTTCTTTCTTTCTATGTATGTGGTTGCTACAGGGTCACACTACACAGCTCAGACTCATGGTGATCCTCCTGTTTTCAGCCTCCCCAGTGCTAGGAGTACAGGTATACACTACTACATCTGTACTCTGTGGTGGGCTCAGCCCACCCTGGGGGAGGGACTGCCACAGCATGTGGCACAGGAGATTGAACCATGGTCTTTATGTTTGCCTAAGCTTTTCTAAGCAGATGCTTTAGTCCTCTGAGCTATCTTGCCCCTCCCTTTTTGTGGTACTAGGGATCATTCACGACCTTGCATTTGCCAGTCAAGTGCTTACGCAACAAAGCTATCTCTCCAAAACAATGAGGCTTCTTTTAGATCAATCCATAACACCATAGATCCAAGAAGTTGGTGAATCAAGTAGAAAACGTCTTCTTCTACCCCTCCTCCCCATATGTATTTGTATTTTTAACCTCTGAAAGCAATAGCACAAAGAGCAAGAGCCAGGTAAATGGAATTATGTTGAGAAAAGTTCCTTATATGATTCACCAAATAGTATTAATTTACTTGGAGGTGGGTTATTATCAGTTAAAATATGATTTAAATTCTAAGGAGCAAACACTAAAAATAACATAAAAAGTGTAGCTAAAAAGTCAATAGAAAAGACAAAGTAGAATACTAAAAAATACTTACCTAACTCCCAAAAAGTACAGGAAAAAAATGAAG
>PVKN010026370.1:0-13848 GCA_004027915.1 Capromys pilorides | reverse complement strand
AAAATGATGGGAATCTGAATGACAAGACTGAAAATACTGTGGACCCTATTTTTTTCCAACTGTTTATTTTTTGTTTTATTTTTAAAATTTTATTCATTTCAATGAGAAAGAAATAGCAATGAGACAGTTTCAGAACCTTTCAGCAGGACAGCCACAATAATCAATACAATGTTTATTGTTGTCTTCATAGTAGTTGTTCAGAGTACAAGATGCAGACATAAGTTTTCTAAAGACTATTGGTACAAATATTTCTTCTAATTGAACTAGTGTAAGAACTCTAAAGAAGACCCTGTTGCTTGGTGTCAGTCTCAGTGACACTTGAGCCCACCTGGTGCTTTTTTACTTCTCTTGTGCTCCACCCACTAGTTGTGCTGTTGCACAGGGGAGGTAATTACTTGGAACCAGCAATCCAGACCAAGAAAGACAGATGACACCATCTGTCTCATCACCTTGGTACCTGTCTTTATCAGTCCCCATATATCCTTTCTGCTCATGGAAATCTTTATTTCCTACTCACAGAAAACCACTGCAAGCATCAATAAGAAAATAACTCCATAGAATGATTCCAAAATGTGTACAACCAATTCTTGCCCTATAGGTAAGGGTAATGTATTTACTTACTAGACTTCACAGAGATATCTTGATTTTCTCGGTTCTTTCACTACTGCTTTACTTCCCTTGCATGAGAGCTATTTTCTTGCTCTGTGACTCTTAATATTTTTGTTATGTCTTCCAAGTCTCTTACTTTTTTTTTGCTTGTGATTTCTATCCTGAGCTATATCCTGGTTATGTACCATTTCTTAAAAGCACTAATTCTCTTTTCTTTTTCCATTTGTTTATGTCTTTAATATAAAAAATTACATGTAATATTCTTTCAAATCAGTTTTGTGCTATCATGTCAGGCCCTCAGGAGTCTCATTACTTCACAGTTTTCCTTTTAATCTGCTTCCATCAGTATCATACTGATATGACCAGGCCTTGAGCTTTATCCCTGTCATGACTGACTTTCTTGATGTGCTTTTGTGTTTCTATCACATCCATTCACATCTGGAAGTGAGGAGTTCCAGGAATGCATGACAGAAATTGGTGATGGGTACGCCCGACTCTGATTTGGTATCTGAAGGAGATGAAGCTGACCAACCACGCTTCTCAGGAGCACATACTGGCAGCCCTTGCCAACACATTGGCACAGAGGATTTCACTCACATCAGAATTTCACTGCGCACTCATGAGGGCCACCACAGGGAGTCTTTCCCATGGTTTAGCCAATAGGGGGAGAGGCACAGTGCTTTCCAAGGAGAATCATAGGGCTCTAAGGCATAAGCTCTATGGGATACCAGGGAGCCACAAAATCAGTGGTGTTTCCCCAGGCCTAAAGGAGAGGTTGGCCTTCACTGCAAGTCCCAGTCTTGACTTCCACTAAGAATATTAATGAACATGCCAATAGATGCTACACAACTAGAAGCACTTAAGAGCCAAGAAGGCGAGGCACAATGCCTTGCACCTGTGCAGGTCCTGGGACACTCACTGCTGCAAGTTCCCAAGATAGGCCTGCTTACTTCATTTATTCCCAGAAGGAGTTAAGGGATAAAGGGGTTGGATACATGCAGTTATGGAGTCCAAAAGTCTTTTCCTTCCAAGGCGATGCCTACTAAAAATCAAGAGGCCACAGCTGTCTTCTCTGGGAGGAGATGAGCCTGTCGATCAGCAGATTGTGTGCTGATAGCAAATTAACTTGACCAGTATGTGCTCAGTGGATCACAACCCAGGGTAAGAACAGTGTCTCATCCACTCAAAGGATTAGTTCCATGATTATCCATCCATATACTCATCCATCCATTATCCAACCATCCATCCATCCATCCATCCAGCTTCTACAAGTCTTTTTTCCCCGTATTTCTTCCCACCCACTGTCCTATCCCCATTTTCCTTCCTATCCATCTGCTCATTTATTCCTCACTAGTTATTCCTGACATTGTGAAATTCCCTGTGTGATTTTGTGTGTAGGCAAAGCAGACAAGAAACTTATTTTGATGATGTCTCATAGAATTGACACAGCGGGACTGATAAGAGAAAACACAAATCACACAATCTCTTCAATTGCTATACCCCTTGTTCATTTTAAAATTTAAACCCTTGAGTAACATAATTCTAGGAGATTGTTAAGGCAAAACAGTAGCATGTCACATAAAACCTTAACAGAAGTAATATCACATGATAGAAAAATGGTGCTTTATAATTTTTCATAACATTTTTTCCATTCATTGTCTTATTTTATTTTCATAGACACCCATCAGTAAAATAGGACTAGTGTTTTTATTATTTTCATAAACTTGTATCCCAGATTTTATAAATGACTTCAATTTAAAGGAAAATTAATATTATGGCTCTGGAGCATTCACAAGACTTTTAGAGTAGTGCTTTAGTGTTATTTTCCATATTAATACTCATACTTTGTTTTAAAAATAACTTTCTTATCACTCATTATTGTCCATCTTCTCCAAATATTTTCCACATCCTTGTATCATCCACATACCTTTCAATAAATTTTAAATCCAGCTCATAACTTTCTATAAAGGAATAGAATCAAAGTCCACCAGAACAGCATTCCCTCTAATAAGGAAAACTTACTGTTAAGAGTGACTGCTACAAACATACCTTCCATGTTACTTAATAACATTTGTAACAGTTTCTCTACAATAGTTTAGATGTCCAATAAAATCTAGGGTGCAAAGAGCAAGTAGAGAAATAGTAGGACATAGACATTTAAAAATATTTAGAAGAACAGTGTTGAGGCCTTCAAATGCAAATAGTGGGAGACAGTGGAGTATTTTTAGGAATCATAAGATCTAGATTCAAGTTTTAGACTAAGCCACTGTGAGCTTTGTTATCTTGAGAATATTGTTTCTTTTTTGATCTGCAGTTTCCTTGTTTTAAAATGAGACATGGACTGGGGATATAGTTCAGTGGCATAAATGCTTGCTTAGTAAGTACAAGTCCTGAGTTCTATCTCTGGCACAAAGAAAGGAAGAAAAGAAGGAAGGAAGGGAGGAAGGAAGGAAGAATAAATAAATAAATAAATAAATAAATAAATAAAGACAGACAGACAGACAGATAGATAGATAAGAAAAGAAGCTTCAGCAATACAAGTAAGGTCAGACTCATTTACAGAAATGAGAACTCAAGATTTTATTTAATGTTGATATTTAATGAGACATTTAGGTTGCATTTAATACTTGGAGAGAGGTGACCAACCAGCAAAGTCTGTCCAGGACTTGTGTTTTCCAGGATATGGGATTAGATGGTTACTTCGTACAGAAAGAAGCCAAGCCTCTCCTCACACAGGCGATACCTCCAAGCCCTCTCACATTCTACCCTTATCTTTCCAAGGTTTTCACTCCTCACACTGCCTTTGATCTCTCTTTGTTGCTGGGTTAGCCATGAATTGATAATTCATTTATTTTGTTATACAATAGTTGCCTGGCATTTGCTTTGAAGAGCACTTTAGGTTGTAAGCTCTCTAAGGCCAGAGGTCCTCTTTCCCTCCCTCCTAGTACCTAGTACCTAGTACCTAGTCTAGCTACTATGGTGATTTATAATTTTTCAAAGTATTAGCTCCCTCTTGATGATGACCTCTGTTCCAATATAACATAACTGTTGTCCTACTTTTCTCATTGCTGAGACAGAATATTCAACACCCAAAGTTAAAGAGAAACAATTTATTTCAGCTCATAGTTTGCAGAGATTTCAGCTTATATTTGACTGGCTCTAAGGCAAGGTGGCATGTAGAGGGACATCAAAGAGAAGTAGCTCATGGCAAGCAGTCAGGAGACTGCAAAACAGCAAGTAGCAGAAGCAGCAGTGGCAGCAGCAGCATCCTTTCTTTTTCTGTATCCCTCTCAGGATATTGATCTTTTGGGTGGTGCTTCCAGACTCAGGGTGGGCCTTCCCATTCTCTACCCTAGCACTATGCTAAACCAGTGAGTGGACTTATTTGATAATCACACACCGCTAATTCCAATATCACACATTCTGGATTTAGTCATCTCTCAAAAGTCCCACCTAATGCTGCATGGATTTTTTCTTTTGTGGGGAGGGGATATCTAGATACAAACCAGAACAGTTGCACATTTGAAAGAGAGGTAATTCCAGCTGCAAGAGCGCTGAGTAGGTAAGTACTTATTTAAGTTTGCTGAAGAAGCAGATATGTTTGTGGGGTGAGATTGGGGTAACACTTTGTTGTGGTTTGCATATGGTGTGAATGTGTCCCTGAAGGGCTGATGCTCTGTAAACTGTGTCCGATGTGAGATGTTGGCAAGTGTAGCGTCTTTAAGCAATGGGTCTTTGTGAGAAGCAATCAAATCAATGGGAGTGCCACACTTGCATGGGATTAAGGATGACCTTGCACAGTGAGTTATTTTGGAGAGTGGATTTTTGTAAAGTGAAGCAACTCTATGTATTGTCCCTCTTGCTAGTAGTCATTTCCCTGTCTCTTTCACTTTTCTGTTACGTACAGGCTTAGAAGCCCTCACTAGAAGCTGAACAGAAACTGTGAGCTATATAAATTCCTTTTCCTTATAAGTATCAGCCTCAGCTATTTTATTGTAGTAATAGAAAACACATGACAACACACCCATGGGCAGTTAGAGTTAGGAAGTGTAAGTCTGTTTCCTTACATATGGCTCTGCTCAACATTCTCTTTCCTCTAAATCTGTCCTTCACTTTCTCAAGGACCTTCTATTGTTTTGACAATTTATTTTCTTCCATGGTGAACGACCCAGAGCTTTTCTAGGTCAAGTAACCCCTTGTTTAGTTTTTTCCAATTTCCCTTCACCATGATCCTTAAAAAACACATGCAGACTTGGAAGTCAGCAGGTCAAACTTCTAAACCTCTGTGTGTGTGTGTGTGTGTGTGTGTGTGTGTGGTAACTTTGAGTATAGGAGGCTATGAACATTTGTGCGTCCTTCAAAATACTATATATCTTATATATGGCATATACTTACCAATATTCACTGCATGGGTTGTTTGTCACCTGAGCGTGTGACATGAGGAAGAAATTAGATGTAGGCTGAATGCATTTAGCAATGATGGCCCTCAGCCCAGGAAAAAGAACCTCTTCCCTCTGATGATTAGAGGGGAAGCAAGTGTTTCCCCCTAGGTGGTAGAAGCCAGAATGCCCAAAGGGACATTTTGAAAGGCAAATGTGCACTGGGGGTGAGGGGGGTGCATGAGCATGACAAGTAGGCATTGTTCTTCGCAGAGTGGGTCAATATGGTGACAATAAAGAGTGCAGAGTCGGTATTAGACACCTGGTGTTGGGCCTTGGGCAAGTTGCTTCCTCTGTGTCAGTGGCACAGCTCTCATCTCATGCTCTGTAATATTCGTGGAAGGACTGATGATCCTAACACATAAAACCCTTAGCGCAGTGCATGGTATATAGTAAACACTCAATAAACTTCAGCTATTACTATTATTAGGGTTGACCCCAACCACAGCTAGAAGTATCCAAGTCCTCAATAAATCCTCATGGGAGAGGAATATAAGCAGCTGAGTTTGAGCTGGATTGAGTTTTTGGAACTGTCTGAATATATTTGAAATTTATACTGAAATTAATGTGCATAGGTCCCTTGATAAAACAAGGGGGAGGCAAAGTAGAAGCATATGGTGGTCTGAGTCTTGAAGAATGACTTCAATTATGGAAACAGGCTGTTGAAGAAATATGCCTTTTTGGCCCTGTCAGTCATGAACCTTTTCCAAATGTTGACATTATGCATGATGCTAATACGCTGTCAAGCACAAACACATCCGCAAAGCCTGAATTCTGCTAATATTCCTATAGATTATAAGCAAAATTGTGAGCTCTGAGTATTAAGGATTGTAGTAGCTTATGTTAAGAAGGCTAAAATAATTAGTTACCATGTAAGGATTGGCCAAATCTGGATTTTTCCCAATTAAAGGAAGCATTTTCATGCAGAGTGTTTGAGTAAGGATTTATTCTGCTGCACTCCATTATTAAGGCTGTTTTACCATGTTGTGGATCTTATTGGATTGAAAGGGGGAGGTAAATTCCCATCTACCATAAAGGCCCATTGCTTATTCTCCAAGCTTGGATGAGTTATTCAGCCAGAGAACAACCTTTGAAGTGAAGGGAAATGGTGCTATCAAGCCAAGATGTGAAAATAAAAAAAAAATAAATAAAAAACAGAAAGAGATCCGTAATACATTATAGAGTAGAGGCAGAATCCGGCCAAAGGTGATGCTAATTTTCTGCTCTTGTCAATGAAAACCAGACGCCCGGACGGCTTGCTCTGTATTCATCAGAATTCTCAGGACCCTGCAATGCCACATGGCAATATCAGAATGCTGGTGTGCCTGGTGGGCTAAGGAGGAGCTCGGTGCCTGGGTGAGGGCTGGTTCCTTTATTTTCTCTGGCATAGCTTGTGGAAAAGTCAGAGAAAATGAATTTCAAATGATGGGTCAAAACTTAAGATCTGAAACATATTTATTCCATCCTGTAGGTCTCATACATCTGTGGAAATAATTTCGATAACTTTAACTTCATTTTTGGTTGCAGATAAGTTGCCCATAGAGTTCCAATAAAAAAGTTTTATTTCAGTCACTTACCATGCAATGAATCTTTTTAAATCCTATAAAGTTATGGGGGAAAAAAGTTCAAGTTGGCTGTAAATGATTACCCTAATTTCCTGTTTTCTTTCTACTCTGTTTTGGGTTGCTCATTTCTCCCTCTGCACATTTTGCATCCTAATTGTGTGGGGGCTGTAAAAGCCACTCTCACAGGGGCATTACTCAGGCTACGTTTTCCCTCTCTCTCTATTTTTTCTCTCTATGTTAAAGATATTTTAAATGCCTGACACATGTTTGCCCACTGCTTGCAAATGTGAAAATAGAATACATTGCTTGATGGTAAATTGCAAGAAATTGCACAGATGCTTGTGTGTTCACTTGGGTAGAAGGGAGACAGCTACTTTCTAAACGCAGTAAATGTTCAGGAAAGGGGGTAGGTGCCCAAACTGAAACCAGGAACATCACCAGAAGCATCACTTCCTCCTGCCCTTGTTAGATAATTTGGTTATGGAAGGTGACTTCTGAGGACAGTCATATATATAATATTTTGCATAGAAGCAGAATCAAGAGCAAGGGAATTAAACCCTGCACCCCACTTGGGCCCTTACAGGACATTTCTTTGCCTTCCAACTTCTCTGGTACAGAGAGAGCTGCAAAGTCATGGTCTTGACCGTCCTGCTAGGCTGCTATAGGCCTCATTCCATGCCTTGTGCCCAACCTAACAAAGCCTAGTTCCAGGAATTTTTCCCTCCTCAGGGGCCCAGTGAGGAGCAATTTTGCTCCAAATATGTAAGGAGAAAGACCATGGGAGAGCAGCTGGTTGTGTGTCTTCCCAGTCTGTGGGTCTGTGTGGAAGATGGGACTGTGGAGATTATTCACTAGGTGAAGTCAGATAGGAAAGGTCAGGTCTGTATCTAACTTGGAGCCTAATAATGAATTTACACTTGCTCCAAGACAGCTTGCCCTTTGCCCTAGGCTTTTGGGAAGTGATGTGCAAGCTTTTGGAATGTCAGAAATGATAGGAGTGGCTTTGTTTACCCAAACCCTTGGGCCAGCCAGTCGATACAAGATTTGGGGTGTGGCCTTGAGTCCTTTAATGTAGGGGCTTCAGATTATGAGTAGCAACTTGATCTCAGAAGGGGATAGAAATTAAGGTCAACCACAGCTAGCCAGCTGTGCCTAAATGTGATGAAGCCCCATCAAGATCTCTCCAAAGGTCCAGGTAGTCTTCCTTGCTTAGAGGACTGTCACTACCAGTGCAGCCTGCTGTTCTCCATTGGGAGAAGACAACCAGATCTCCATGTTTGAGACCCCGCAAGAGATTTTGTTCTCCGTGCTTCTGCACTCGACTAAAGTTAACCTCTATCCCTTCCTGTAAGAAATGGCAGCCAAGGCAACATTTCCTTTTCTGAATCCTTGCAGTAACTTTTATGGTTGTTCCTCCCAGTAAATTACCAAACTTGAGAGCTGGGGTACTCCTTCAACTTACAAGTGGTATCAGAAATGAAGGTAGACACTGTCCAAATCACTTTACAACTGGAGTGGCAAGTGTCTCATCTGATAGGAGCTAAATAAGTCATTGTCTTTCAGGGAGTACGGTATTCTGAGATTCCCACAAAGACTCTCTCTCTCTCTCTCTCTCTCTCTCTCTCTCTCTCTCTCTCTCTTACAAACCACTTGCTCTTTTTTACCTTTTAGCTATACACTATCCACTTATTTTTATTTTGTCTGTTTCCATTCAAATTGGCAATGTCTGTGTGGAACAGATAAAGTTTGTTTGCTTGCCTCCCTTTGTGCTGGGTCAGTGCTCTACCACTGAGCTCTCTCCTCATCCCTTATAAAGATTTTCTTTTTTTCTTAAGGTGCTATTAGGACTTACATGCAAGACTCTCAGTATATGTTAGTTGCCACCTTTATTAGATTTTGGATCTGCCAAGTATCACACACTGTGTCACTAAAAACAACAGAAATCCATTCTATTACAATTCTAGAAGCTAAAAGTTCAAAATCAAGATCTGACAAGATTATTTTCCTTTTGAAATCTATAGAGGAGGATCCTTTCTCTCTTCTATTCTAGCTTCTGGTGATAGCCAGAAATCTCTGTCATTCCTGGGCTTGCTGTTGCCTTGCCTCAATTCTTTATTAACTTGTGAGTCCCTTCTTGCATCTCTGTCTCTTTATCTGTTTCTCTTCTTTATAAGAAAACTCTCATCATACTGGGTTAGAGAGCATTCATTTTTATTAATTTCACCTGCAAAGACTCTATTTCCAAATAAAGATGCATGCTAAAGTACTGGGGGTTTAGATTTCAATGTACATTTTCTAGAGGGATGCAATTCAACTCACATCTATAACATCATCCATTACCTCTTACCGTAAAAAAGAAAGAAAAACAATTAAGCATTGAGTGAGCCATTGAGTCTCATTTCCTTTATCTATAGTTTGGGAGAAATTATATGCCCACCTCTGACTTTGGAAAAAGATCAGGAAAAATACTAAGTGGATGTGCTTGGCACAGGTGTGGGCATACAAAATGATGGTGGCTGCCTCAGTGTCTCTGAGAGCTTATCCTAAGTAAGATGCTTTCTAATGCATTTACATTTAGGAAAATCTAGAGTGTAAGTGTATACAGACTCTTCATTTACCTGTACCTTCTCACCGTGCCTCTAGCTGTAAGGAGCCCAGACCAAGAGGACGCTTTATCCCCAGGAACCTCATTCATCAAGTTGGTTTGAACAGTGAGCACGCTGAGACAATAACCTCCTCCACCTCACCTTCCCCTCTGTCTTGACTGCAGGCTTATCTGAGAGCCTTTTGTTCAGGCTCATAATTATTCAGTGACTCAGGAGCCCACAAGCACTACCCATGGAGCCAGACAAGACCAGCAAGCTCCATGGACCACCTGTTCCAAGTCATTTCCTGTGTGGGCGGTAACTTCACAGGGCTGAAAATATGAGTTACGGTAAAAATGTCTTCAGCCCTGGCACTCGGAACTGTTGAAACTAGATGGAATCTTGTTTGATTATGTTCTGGGCAGACGCATTTCATTATCATCCTTTGCATATATATTAAAAACTCTTATCCCATAATAAACAAATGTTCTCAAGGGGGAGACAACATACCGTTGCCCTGTGACTTTTTTCTGAAAGAGCAAACACCCCAATGTTTTACCTATGAGGTCAGACGCATGAGCAGAGCGCAGCAGCCAGAACTCAGCACAGGACATATGCGGGGCTGTTTGTGCCCCAGGATGGAGTGTACATGGAGGTAAAGATTCAAGAATACTAACAGCAAATGTTAAGCCATGTGTTGTGCTAAAGTGGAGTTTTGGAAACAGTCTAAATTAATCAAAATATTCTGTTTGTGGTATGCCCAATTTGGCTGGTGTAGTGGAAAACAAAACAGAGCACAACAGCCCAAACAGTTATTTATGTCCTGTAGACAAAACACTGGGCAGGTTGACGGATTATTTCCACTCCATAGTGAGTTGTTGCTGGCATTTTCACTCTGAGTTCCGTGGCCGAGTTTTTCCACAATGTGACTGCTCTTCTGGAGGAAGACTCCTTTTTAGTCGTGTTGCCTGCTGTCATCGGTCTTTCTCATCTTGCTGTACATTGTCAAATTCTTGGTCAGGGCTAAACTTTAGAATTAATTTTTACCCTTATTTCTGATTAGAAAAGCAAACATATACTCACTATAGAAAACTATATAGAAAGTATGTAAAAATGTATGAAGGGAAGAAAAAGTCACTATAGGTCTGTAATCTAAGAAAAACCCTTTGTTGTTGGGCATTTGTATGGTTTTAATATGTATTTAATAGAAGAATGCAAATACAATGTTTTAAAATAGTCTAGTCCTCTTTGATATACATAATACCATGATGGTTGGTGCAGGATGCATTGTTTAACATGAACATGTATTTTTGTCATGCTGATGTTTTAACTAGGTTTTTGCACTTGCATTGTTTTGCCCTTTAGTTAAGGTTGTCATTGTTAGCTAGGAATGCAACTTCACTAATCATAAATATAAAATCCTCTTGTACTATACAGAAATCATAATAGAGTGGGAGACATCATGTGAAGGAGAGGTTCCTGCCCCAAACTCCACTGTCCAGCCTTTGAAACTCAAACAAATCATGTTAACCTCCTGATTGTGAGTAGGTATTGTCCCACCAAACTCTTACATTTGCACAGAAAATCAGTGACTGGGTGGGTGACCTGCTCCGAACTTAGAAAAGGTCAGACTAGACTCCCATGTTGTCTAACTCAACACATAAACTTTCATTTAAGTATTCATATGCCCCATATATTGATTAGACCAAAAATTATTTGCTATTTTTCTGAAATTCAAAGTTAGAGTCAGTATTTTATTTGGAAACCCTAGAGAAGGAACTGGTCATTAGGCAACTAGCATTTGTCATGCTGCCTGGGACCTATTCAATGTTTTGACCATCATCTGCCTGCAAGCATTAAATCGCTTTGTCTTTTATGAATACCTCTTACATATGAGCAAGATACATGGTCTCGCAAGAAAAAGACCTGCTCACATTACAGGAAGACTACACAAAGTTATCAAATAATAGGAATTTGGGAGGCAGAGCCTAGGTTCATGTTTTCACTGTATGAGCTTGTGCTACTTATCCTCTGAGGCTGTGAGTTACAGAGTGGAGCTCACAGCACCTGCTTTGCAGAAAGTTTCAAGAGTGCGTCATCCCCTTCAGCCACACAGAGCTCTTTCCTTCTGCTCCCAATCAGGTGAACACACTGTTGCTGCAAGACAGGCAAATGTTAATGGTGAAAGGGAGGCTGGAGCTAGGTAAAAGGACATAAAGGGGCTACTGCCTTTTTACTGTTGTTCCTGTATGTTTATATAAAAGGGTCCTTTCAACATTTACAGAGCTTTAAAATATACCATGAAAAAGGACTACTTTGTACTTACAATAGTGCCTTTCATCTAAATCACTCACAAGTCTCACAGACATTGCCTCACTCATTTCAGAACATCCTCAAAGGAAAGGAAGGAGGGGCTCTTGCCCCTATTTCATAGGTGGAGAAATTGAGGTATGGGAAGAAGGCAGAAGGACCAATAGTGATGCTAGTTCGCAAGATCACAAGCCAGGCACCTGGATTCTATATCTACTTTTGTTATTCGAAGAATGTGAGTTCTGCCCTCCTCTTTCATTTTTTCCTACTACTCCTGCTTCTCTTCTTCCCTCTCCTTCTTTTGGAATATGGAGTGGGTGATCTTCGATGGCCCACATAGTATTGATTATCTGTGGTGGTATCAAGAAAACTGGGAATGTCATAGTGATAATTCCTGAGACATATTTCAAGTCTTCACTGATACCTTTGGCATTAGAGTAAATTTTTGCAAGAAGAACACATAAAAAAAGTGAAGAGGATACCTGAAGGTAGGAAGTTCAACTGCTCCCACGTGCCTAATAATCAGAATTGTTGATGTGCTCCTTAAAGACAGAGACATTCAGGACTCAGACTGCCTTTCTCTGAATTCTCAGGTAGGGACTGGGCAGCAGTGAATGAAATCATCAGCTTGGAATCACCATGTAGCCATGGAGGGTAGAGTTGTCTGGGTGACATTCAAAAATTTTGATTTAAAATTATGGTCTGGGGTGTATTTTGAGTGTTTGGAATTTTGACATCTTCCCAAGTGATTTTAGTGAGTGGCCATGGTGCAGATGAAGGGAGCAGGACCGAAGGCAAAGATCTCATGGATGTCAAAGCCATGTCCAAGTCACCACTGAGTGGGAGCAAATCAGGTCCAAACCTCCACCTCCAATCTCATCTTTCACCATGTTCACTGTGTTACCTTCCCCGTCCTTCAACGTCTAAATCACTCATCCTGGGTATGCAGGCTTGATTTTTATTATATGCAAAAAATTACTAGCAGAATTGACCAAAACATTTGACTATCTCAAAATAAAAATTTCCTGTATGGCCCCATCCTGCCACCACCAACAGGAATATAATTTCAAAAACAGCCATGAACTTGAAAAAGACTTGAAATAGAAATGATTGTAAGAAGAACCTTAAAAATCAGTAAGAAGATGAAAATCCAAAAGAGGAATGATCAAAATTTATAAATAGAAAATTCACCAGAAAAGTCAAATGGAAAATCATAAAAATATGTTTGACTCCTTTGATAATTAAAGAAGTAGAAATTAAAATATCGGTTAAATACTGATATTCTTTCCTTGAGTTAGAAATGATTAAAGATTGACAATATCCACCATTGAGAATTTGTGACTACTGTTTAAAGACACACTGGAAGATTCTGGAGAGCAATTTGTCTTTTGTCTCAGTTATTCTTCTCTTTTTGGTGGGACAAAATACCCAGCACCCAAAATGTAGGAAGGAAAGGTTTATTCAGCTCACAGCTAGTGGAAATTTCAGTCTATACTTGACTGGCTCCAAGGCGGAGTGGCACATGACACAGAACAGCAGCAAAGAGCAAAGAGCAAGAGCAAAGGGGGTGGCAGCAGCTCAGACAACTAGCTAGCCTCACTCCCTTCCTCATACTGTAATGCAGATTACCCACCCCAGGGTCAGGGTGCAGCACCCACACCTGCAATCCCAGTGTTGCATCAAGTATCAATCACAAAGTCCAGAAGCAGCCCCATGACTGCATGAGGCTTTGAGGGGACAACTAGACACACACCGTGACAGTTTTGTAGACCAATGTCTCTAAACCATGAGCATTCACTTTAGTCTAGTAATTCTACTTTAAACAATCTGGCTCAGAGAGAAGAATGAGGAAATATATGTGAGAAGACATGCATCATAGAGTTATTTATTACATCAAGTGTTTGAAAGTAGTATGAACATCTATCATCAGAAGATTGGTGAGATAAATTTTGACAACTTCATACAATGGAATAATATGCAACTATTAAAATTATATTGAATAATTGCATCTGTTTACATATCTAAAGTGAATAGAGAGACAAATCAAACTACAGCTCACAGGAGTTCAGTGTGTAACACGTATGAATTATGAGTACACAGACCTAGGCTTGGGGTTTTACCTAGGTCCTGGTTTTACCTAGGGTGACGAACTGTCCAGGTTTTGTAGAGATTTTAGTTTTCTGGAATTCAGAATGTGTCTTATATCTGGGATGATGCTGAGAAAACTCTTTTGGTTAGTGATTGTGGCTTGCCTCTAATGACTGATTTGGATACAGTTCATGATTTTGCTGTGTACCCTCTCTTCTTAAAAATCACAGACTTGAAATATCTGTAACTAGA
>PVKN010026369.1:0-13832 GCA_004027915.1 Capromys pilorides | reverse complement strand
AAGCATAAACATTCGTTTCTTTTCAGCAAACAGCAAGACATAGAATGACTGGGTATGTAAAGTGTACATTTCACTTCTGAAGAAATTATCACTGTTGAGCTGGTGCTTGTATCATTTTACATTCTTTTAAGAATTTCAGCCAGACATGTGAGATCCTGTCTCAAAAACCAAAAACAAAGAAGAATTTCAGTTGTTGCATACCGCACTATGATCATATTTTAAGTTTTTAGCCAATCTCAAGAAAGGTATAATGATCTCTAGGAGTTGCAAAATTACACTGTAGGTTTAAGCGGAATCTCCCTGGCAAGTAAATATATTGAGCATCTTCAAATCTTTGAAAATATATTTTGGAGTGTGCATCAACAGTCTTTACTTTTCAACAATTACTAACACCCTTGTTTCAGTTACTCTTCTCTCATTGCTGGGACAAATATCTGACACCCAAAATGAAGGAAGCAAAGGATTATTTAGCTCACAGTTACTGGAGGCGTCAGTTCATACACAGCCTGCTCTAAGGCAGACTGGCACATAGCAGAGAGCAGCAGTTCACAGTGGTGGAACAATTGCAACAGAGGCAACAGAGAGTCTGTTGCTGTGTCTCTCTTATATTACATTCAGGCTCTCCGCCTCAGGCCATCCGCCTCAGGCCATCCGCCTCAGGCCACATCCATAATCCCAGTGGATCAGGAGTTAGTTTCAGACTCTAGAAGTCCCCACCCCATGATGGCATGAGGCTTTGGGGGGACAACTAGACACAAACCGTAACAACCCTGAAGTGCTGACAAATGAAATCCAGGCCTTGGATGTGCCAGGCAAAAGTTGTACTGCTGACCTCCATCTCTAGTCCCCCTACCTCTTTTTGCAGTATGGGGAGGGTTGACTCCTGGGCCTTTATCCTGAGCTATGTCACAGCCCTTTATTTTGAGAACAGCTCTCACTGAATCACTAAATTGGCCACACTGAACTCATCTTCTTGCCTCAGCCTTTCACAGTGCTGGGATTACAGGCACTCAACACCATGCCCATTCCCCTTTGATGACTGTGATATTTGTTGATAAACTGTCCAGGCTGTCCTTGAGTTTATAATCCTTCAGCCTGTCTTCCAAGTAGCTGAAATTATAGGCTTGTGCCATGGTGACCAGCTCTGATTTTATTTTATTTTTGATACCACGGATTGAACTCAGGACCTGTGCTTGCCAGGCAGGTGCTTAAGTCACTGACTTATCACCTCCTCCAGCCCAATTATTTTTAAATATGTAGTTCTATTGTATCCTAAAATAACTGCTTACCCTGAGTTAAAAATATTTAGCTTTCTGGAAGTTTCATGGTTTTAGCTTTTATATACAGATCTGTATTTCCATTTGACCTGACTTTCATGTATGTACTAAAGGTCAAGATTCTTAAGCCTACACGGATGCATGAATTGTCAAAAGATATTTCTGGGTAACTAGTTTATGAGAGTTTGAAAATTTTTAACCTCATTGTTTATCCTTATTTCCTATAACAAACATGAACTTATCTATTTTTCTTCTTCCTCTTTTCTCTCTCTTTTTCTTGCTGGCAGAATGGGAAAAAAAAAAAAAAAAAAAACCCCAAAACCTAAATAAAACATATTTTTCATAAAGGTAAAAATCACAAACAATTTGAACAATTAAATGCCTTCATTTTTTACTATGAGTAACTAATTTAAAGATAACAACATGCAATGTATTAACCATTGCCACCCTCCTATTATCTTGTTTTGAAATTTTGGTTTTTCTCTTTAAAGAAAAAAAAAGGGGGGCTGCCAAGATAGCTCAGTGGTCTAAAGCACCTGCTCAGGCAAAGTCAGGCACTACAGTTTGATCCCCAGCACCGCATAACACGCCAGCCACACCCCCAGGGTAGGCCGAGTTGGCCAGAGTCCAGGCATAGTAGTGTATGCCTATAATCCCCGCACTGGGGAGGCTGAAAGCAGAAGGATCTCTACAAGTCCAAGCTGCGCAGTGAGACCCTGAAACAACCAAATACATTAAAAAAAAAAAAAAGCACAAATGCGTACAATATTCAACTAAAATTACCTGTAGGTAACTGGGGAAATTTCTCAGAGCTTTGAAAAGCAGAGAGGTAACCTCCGACAACAGGCGCACAGGCATCCCCTGGGCCAGGTCCTGGTATGTTAAATTGAGGATACAGGCACTGGCTGTGAACTGCACTGTCAAATCCAAAGGGTGATTTCTCATTCCTATAGCTACAAGCTGAAGAAAAACTTGATTTAGTGGCACATGAGAACATTATCATTCTTCCCAAAGACTTGCTTGTTTTGGCTGGTAGAAACACTTGTTCAATGAAAGAGATTTTCCCTATCCTCAGCAATATCTTTTAAGATATTGAGGTATTATGTCAATACCTTCTTAAGTAAATGCAGCGAGAAACCAGCTGTGTGGCTCCAGCAAGTCACTTCCCTCCCCTGTACTTCCACTTCACGATGAATTTGATTTCATAACCCATTTATTACACTTCATTCATTCAAGGCACTACAGCAGACACAAACATCAAAGTTTTACCTTATTCATCAGTATAAAACCTTGCAAGAAAAACAGGGCAAGTCAACAACACTGAGAGGGATGTTACGCTATAAAAGTGAGAAAGGCCTCACAAAAGAGGTTTGAGTGAAACAACTGTCTGAGGTAGTTCCAGGGGATGTAATCATTCCGGTTGGAAGGCTTCACTCAGAAAGCACACCAGGCAGGGTGGTTGATTGGAGGGGACAGAGATGGAGTAAAAGGGAGAGAGCATTCCTAGGGAAGGAAAGTGTGACAAGAGAAAACACAAAGCAGACTAAGGATGATTGAATCTACCAACAGAAAAGTAAGAATTTGAAAATTACTAGAGTAAAATATAACAGAAGTCAGACTATGGCAAAGCCAGAACACAATGCAATAGGATATGATTCTAAGCCTAGGCTCTTCCTACTCCAACACTGAGGGACAATGTGATCCATTTCCTTTACAAAAGAGAGATCACTTCAGAGACTACTGTTATTGCCATGAACCATGACAAACCATACATTTTTCTTTGTATTAATCAATAAGCTGATTGGCTGTTTGGTTGTTGGTACTGAGGATTGAACTCAGTGTCTCTACACTAAGATACAACCTCCACCTCTCCCTGCCTCTTTTTTAAAACACTGAGTCAGGATCTCCCTAAGTTATCCATGCTGGGCTTGACTGAATTTGTAATCTTCCTGCCCTAACCTCCCCAACGAGCTAAGATTATAGCTGTAAACCACCATGCCTGGCCACAGGATTACATTTAAGTTGTAAACAAGTTGAATATACTGCAAAACAGCTTTCCTTTTTTTTGGTGGTGGTATTTGGACTAGAAGAACTCAGGGTCTCTCAATGGTAGGCAAATGCTCTATCTCTGAACTAACACCTCAGTCCTGCACATTTTTGAGGAACTGCGGACTATTACAGTAATAAATTTTAAAGGATGCTTCATTTTCCAGTTTAATTTTACATAAATATAGTTTAAAACATATGTACGCACGCGCGCGCGCACACACCCACACCGACACACACACACACACACACGGCCAGAGGTGTAGCTTAGTGACTGAATATCTTCATGTAAGGGGCCTTACATTTCATCTCTAGTATCACAAAAACAAAACACACTTTCACACACAAAAAACAGAGTACCTTTCCCAAACAAAACACTTTTGATTGTATTTAAGAGAAATTTATTTTTCCCTAAGCCAACATAAAAACTGACCATATCAAAACTACCAATTCTATTTTCTTCACAAAATAGTTTAAATTGTAGATTTGGCTACCTTTAAATGATTTTACTTTACTATTGTTATATTCATTCAGAAAATCAGACTTTAGGAGCTGGCAATAGAGCTCAGATGTAGAGCATGTGTATAGCATGTAGATTTTGCTTTAGGAATTAATAAAAATATAAGCTAAGTTTATTATTATTAATTTACATTAATAGATATTTAAGTCCTATTTTGGACAAAACAGTACAATGATCCTCCTCTGACACCACTGAGTCTCCAGTACCTAATGCCCATAAACTGAAGGAGGAAAAATTTACTTTGGCTCATAGTCAGTAGAGGCTTCAGTACAAGGTCAGGCACCATAACAGAGGGGCAGGGCTGAGAAGGATTGCTCACGGATAGCAGAAAGGAAACAGAGAGAAACCAAGGGGTGAGGTGATGGACCCTTCCAGGATGAATTCCCAGTAATCCACCTCTGCTCAGATCAGCTATGCTTCCCAACAGTACATTTGGCTGTAAACTCATCAGTGGATTAGTCCCCATGGTCTGCCGCCTCCCAAAAAGCCTTACCTATAAGCACAAAGTTTGGGGAGACATCTAGACATAAATGATAACACTCTACCCCTAGCCTCCAAAACACTTATGGGCAGCTAAATGCAAAATGTATTTAATCTCTGTAAGTTGCTGAAATTTAAGTTTCAGCATTGTTGAAAAGCCTAAGTCCAAAGTCTCTTCTGAGATTTAAGGCAAACTCTTATGTGTGAGTCCCTATAAAAATAAAAACAGGTAAATACTACATACAAAGGCATAGGGTATTTCCATTTCAAAAGGGAGAAATAAGGGGAAAGAAATGGGATCAAAGCAACACTAAAACTTATATTCATAGCTTCATGTCCACCAAACCGGGACAATTGTGGTGAGATGTGAACTTGAAGGCTCAGTGGCCTTGTGCCTACAGCATTGTCAGTGGTTGTAACTCCCACATCTCTCTTGGGCTGCCTTTCATCACTGCCTGTAGCTTTTCCTCAGACAATGGAGTATCTGAGGGTCTCCAATGTACTTTTGGGTCCTCACTCACAACTTCACACATTGCTCTCAGAGGCACACTGCCTGGCCTCCCAGGCCTTCTTCTGAAATCTGAACGGAAGCCTTCCTGACCCCACAACTCTTGCGTTTTGCATGTACCTAAAACCAACATCATGTGGAAGATGCCATGGTTGCCATGAGCTGGAGCAGTTGCTGAACCCTTTTGCAACTTGCTGGTGGCTGCACAGGCCTGGAGTGCATGGATGGCTGAGCAGCATAAACTGAATCCTGGAGCACTGATGCAGTTAGGAAGCTCTTCTCTAACTGAGTGCCTTAAACTTGCTCTTCAGAGCAGTCTTTCAGCCTTGCACCCTCCAGCTTACCAACAGCAGCTCTCACTGTTCTAATATTGCTCTTAAGCCATTTTTCCTACTGTCCTGCAATAAAGTATTGGACTTTTTATTTCAGCAACCAAGCTCACATCTGCTCCAACTTTGCAGGTCCCAACTTTATCTGAGTTTCCTTTTTGGCCAAACTCAAACTTTCTAAACATAAATCCACAAATGTCCCATTAGGAAGTTTAATCTTTTTACTAAGCAAATTAATAAAAACCCAGAAATGGACCGCATCTAGTTTGTTGCTTAAATTTGTTACTGCCCAAATATGTTATTAATATTAAACTATTACAATAATTAACAAATATATTTAGAATTTTTGTGAATTTAAAATATTTTATACATAAAGGTGGCTGATTTGTGCACAGTACACACATCATGATATGCTTCACTTTTTTATGACCACAAGAGCACCCATTTTTTCAGATAATTTTCAGTAACACCATCCATGCTACTTGTGTACATTTCTTGCCAAACCTAAATAAGCTTTTATAAAATAATATTTTTTCAAGTAATTTGCACCCATGGCATTTCTCCATGGGTTAATAGTCTAAAAATAATTATTTTTTTGTCAGGTGTGGTGGTACATGCCTGTAATCCCAGACCTTGGGAGACTGAGGCAGGAGGATTACTGCAAAATTCAAAGTCAACACTGGTTACTTCATGTGTTCAAAGTCAGTATGAACTGCACAGCAAGACTCTTGTTTCAAAAAAAGAAAAAAATTTTTAACCTTTAACATGGAAATCTTACAAGAATCCTATTCCCAGTGTACATAATATGCATTCACAACTGCTATACCACAATTAGCTGTCTTATAATTTGTTATACCATTTAAACAGTTTTCATAGGAACTGTGTAGCATGCTGGCCATGGTGGCACATGCCTGTAATCCTAGCACTCAGGAGGCTGAGGTAGGAAGGACTGTTACAAGTTCTAGACCAAGAGAGGTTACAAAGTGAGCTCAAGGCCAGCCTGAATTATATGGGATTCTGTCTCAAGAGATAAGGGAGAGCCAGGCATCATGGCACACACCTGTAATCTCAACCAGGAGGATTGCTAGAAGTTTAAGGCCAGTCTAGACTACCCAATGAATTCCAGGCCAACCTGAACTACATTCTGAGACACTATCCAAAGAAAACAAGGAGGGGTGAGGGTAGATCCTTCCAGGCCACATCCCGAAGTGATATACCTCCTCTTGAATCAGGCTTTACCTCCCGTAGCATATTTAGCTATACACTCATCCATGGATTAGTCTCCATGACCCAACCACGTCCCCGTGTATGAGCATGAGGTTTTAGGAGAACATCAATATAAACCACACATCTTCAAAGCAAATTCTTAACTCACATTCATTCATTCACATTCGCATTTTCTCCATCTATCCCTGGCAGTACTAAGAGATCAAACCCACAGCTTTGTTCATAGTAGGCAAGCACTGAGGTACAGCCCTAGTTCAGATGCACAAAGCAAGAGACAATTTGGTAAAGCCAATACTAATTTCCTTTCTTGATGAGTACATTTGATTCAGTACAGAAGACATTGAAGTTATAGTATTTCTTGGTGAACAGCTTTTAAGTACGATGCAAGTAATTAAAATTGCCTGAGATGTAATTACCTTTAAAACAGCAGGCATGCTGACATGTACTGAAAACGTCTCTGTGAAGAGTTTGTAGAGAGACTCCTTCAGGTAACAGGACCTGTTCCTGTATCTGCTCAGCGCTTCAGCAATCTGACTCAAATTGGCTCCTCCAGCAACCTGAAAAACACAGCTCTAATAGGTTTCACTGGTCATTGACAAATAGCCTTTTTTGAACTTCCAGGGTTTGAAACAGTATCAACAGGTGTCCAATTACATATTCCAGGCTATATAGAAGGGTCTTATTTAAATATAACTCTAAAAGATTTTTTAACGTCATTTTTTACCAAGCATCCAGAAAAGTTGAGTGTGTTGCTAATTTAACAAAGCATCAGAATGATGGCATCAGAATCAAATACAGTATCATCTTCCTATAACTACATTACATAGGCCAGGTATGGTAGTACACGCCTGTAATCTCAATACTCAGGAGGTCAAAGCAGGAGGATTCGAGGCCAGCCTGGGCTACAAAGTAAGTTCAAGGCCAGCCTGAACTGCACCATAAAATCCTGACTCAAAAAGGAAACTAAAACAAAAACAAAAAAACCCTACATTACAGTTAAGACCTCAACTGAACTATGAGTAATAAGTTGTTCAGCAACTGGTAATATGTTTTCTAACTACTCAGAGAAAATTAAGGGCAAGGCTTCATACAATATGAAAATGCAATTAGTATTTATTTAGCATTATTTTTCCTTCTATCACTGAAGTTTACACATTAAACAGTCTACATAAACACTGGGTCTGAAACAGAGGGGCAATCACCTATATTCTTTATCAGCTCTTTCCACAAACACCCTCCTCTCCATCTTCTTTCATAAAATCAACAAAAATATTAAATAAAACTAGATATGACCCAGTTTTCAGATTATGATTAATCAAAAAGATGGAAATGGCAGTGGCAGATGGGGGAATCCTACAAAATCAAAATAAAAACCCCACTTGGGAGGCTAAGGCAGGAGGACTGCTGTGAGTTCAAAGCCAGCCTGTACTGACTGCACAGTAAAACTCTGCCTCAAAAAGTCCAAAAATGGGGGCCAGCGAGATGGTTCAGTGGTCTAAAGCGCCTGCTTAGGAGGGCTCAGGCAACTGTGGGGACTGCAGTTCGATCCCCGGCACCACATGCTGCGCCAGCGCCACCACCAGGGCAGGCTGAGCCAGCCACAAAAAAAAAATGAAGAAACAAACAAACACAACAAGCAAACAAACAAACAAATAAATAAATAGTCCAAAAATGGAAAAACAAATTATCTCAACATAACCAATAAATAACATCATTATGTCTTGATGAAATCTCACTTAACTAAACTGACAAGAATGCATCTGAATCAGGCACCCTATCAACTAAGTTTCAATAAGATTCTAGTCAAATCTACATAAAACAATCACAAGAAATTAGAAAATGAGCAGCACGTGGTGGCACAGGCCTATAATCCCAGCACTCAGGAGGCTAAGGCAGGAGGACTGCCAAACCTACACTGTGAGTTCAAGGACGGACTGAACAGCATAGTCAGAGCCTGTCTTAAAAAAGAAGCACAAAACAGTAAGTAAAAAAGCAACCAAAAAATAAAAACCTACACATTCCAACAAGAAAAAGTCTTCTTATAAACAGAAGAAAATAACGACCAAGTATTTCAAGCTTAATTATTCTCAAGATATACTTTGGTATAAGAAAACATGAGCATCAAAAAGATTAAACAAAGGTTTACTAACTTAAAGAAAAAGTGAAAACTCTATTACATAGGAAGAATAAGTTACAAGGTATACTCAAGAAAAGATATTCATAAAAATGTAGTAAAGACAAGAAAAAGAGGGCAGCCAAAAAATAAAATAAAATAAAATAAAAAGAGGGTAGCCAGATAGCTCAGCAGACTAAAGTGCCAGCTTAGGCAGAGTGCACAGACTGGGGTTCAATCCCTGATACCACAAGTAGTGCTGGCCCCAACCCTGGGGTGCACTGAGCTGACAACAGAGTGGGTATGGCGACATGCGCCTGTAATCCCAGCACTTGGGAGGCTGAAAACAGGAGGATCACTATGAGTCTGATCTGTGTAGTGACACCCTGTAGATTCTGTATTAAATACATAAAAAAGTAAAAGTTTAAAACAAACAAACAAAAAGATATGAGTGTCAAAATGAAACTTTCAGAAGATCCAACATACTTACAATTGAAGTTTTTTGTAAACGAAATGAACTATCTGAAACTTTGCAAAACAAAATAAAACTTTTCAAAACAAAAAGAAATCTCAGGAGCTAGAAGTATAGCTTAGTGGTAGAAAACTTCCCTAGCATACATATTGAAGTCCTAAGTTCAAGCCTTACTACAAACAAAAGGGTTGGAATATAGCTCAGTGCAAAAGCCTTAGGTTCTATCACAGTTGAGAGAGACAGACAGAGACAGAGACAGAGACAGAGACAGACACAGAGAAAGACAGAGAGACAGAGAGACAGAGAGAGAGACAGAGACAGAGACAGAGACAGACAGACAGTCAGTCAGGGATGGTGATGCAATTCTCTAGCTCCAGTACAGAAGAGGCTGAGGCAGAAAGATCACCTGCGCCCGGAATTGAAGACCAGCCTAGACAAGATACTGAAATTTCATCTCAAAAAAGTACTAAAATGTCCCAGTACTAGGGAGGTTGAAACAGAAGGATCACTGCAAGTTCAACGCCAATCTGAACTACCCAGCAAGGGGGCCTGTGGCTTAGCTCAGTTGTTTAAGCACCTGTTTGGACAAATGCAGCCAAGCCTTACCCGGCTGCCCTTAAGGCAGCCTGAGCCAGCCAAAAAAAAAAAAAAAAGTCCTTCTGAACTACAGCAAGATCTTGTCTCAAAAACACCACAAACAAAAATATAAAATATGACCAAATAAAGGTCACATATCAGTGATGCCAAGAAATGCATACGTGCTTAATTATTTATTAAAAAATTAGCTTGGAAAGCCAACTTTTTAGAAAAGATATCATGTCTGTACTCTGTCTCTGAACAACTACTATGAAGACAATATGCAACATATTAATTATTGCAACTGTTCTACTAACCTGTTTTGAAACTGTCTCATTTCTTTCTCATTAAAATTAATAAAATTTAAAATTAAAGAAATAAAAAGAAAGCCAACTCTAACTGTACATAAAATCATACTTAAAATATTGATTTTAAAATAATAAAGGGGCAATCTTAAAAAATATGTAATTCAGACAAAGTTAAAACCATACAAATACTAGTGATAAAAACCCCTAATTCACAATGAAGATATGATGATTACAAAAGTCTTTTCATAAGGGCCGGGGAGATAGCTCTGTGGTACAAGTGCCTGCCTGGCAAGTGCAAGGTCATGAGTTCAAACCCATCTCACCAAAAAAAAAAAAAAAAGCCTTTTCACAAATACAGCAAATGCCTACAGAAAACAGACACTATAGAAACTATAACAACACGAGACTCAAAATACATAACATTTTTAGTGTAAGACAGTCCAATGAACAAAAAAAGAAATCTGCTCAACAAAATAAGTCAAATGGACCTTGCACTAGACATTTGAGTATTTCAATTTAATAATCAGGAATATAATCCTGATCCCTGGCACCACCAAAGGAAAGACAAAGGAGCCAGTTTGAAGGAACTCTTTTTTTTTTTTTTTTCTTTACGCTACCAGGGATTGTAAACCCAGCACTAGGGAAGCTGAAAACAGGAGGATCTCTATGAGTTCAATCTGTATAGTGAGACCCTGTAGACCTTTTACTAAACATAAAAGAGACAATAATGCTAATCTATGTTCTTCAAAAATATCAATATCAAAAGAAAGATGAAGGAATGGTTCTAAGTTAAACTAATGTAATATATGCTCCTGGACTAAAAAGAAAATACTGACAAGCAATCAAAGCTGGAATATAGAACCAGGGGTGGTGGTACACACCTATAATCCCAGAACTTAGTAGGTTCAAACAGGAGGATGGCTTCAAGTTTCAGACCAGCCTGGGGGGCTACAAAAGTGAGCACAAGGCCAGCCAGAACTGCATAGTGACATCTTGTCTCAAAAAAACAAAACTGGAATACAGACATTAGATTATAAGACCGTATTCTCTCAAGGCTAAATTTCCTGAACTATGAAAATTGTATGTAGCTATTGAGACTAATCTGGTACTATTTAAGAATTATAAACGTAAGTATTAAGGTGTTAAAGGGACATACATAAAAAAACTCTCAAATGATTCAGAAAAAAGCTACATGTGCATGTGTGTGCAAAGGCTATTACAAAAAGGTATAAAACGCTTAAAATTATTGATCTACTGAACATAGATCAACTACCCAAGAATATACATACAATTAAAAATCTAAACAATGAGGCTGGGAGTGTAGTTCAATGGTATAACACTTGCCCAGCAATATTTCATAATCAACACCACAAAAAAGGGAGGTGGGCTGCAAATGCAGCTCAGTAGCACAACACTTGCCTAATATGCTAGAGACCTTGCACTTATTCCCCAGTACTACAAAAAAACAAACAAGCAGTAGTGCAAACCTGGAATACCAGCAATGAGGGAAGCCAAGAAAGAATGGTCACAAGCTCAAGGTCAGCCTAGGCTACACAGCAAATTCAAGGCCAGCCTGGACTATATCACGATCACGTGTCACAAAAAACAAAACGAACCAACAGTGGGTATATTCTAAAGTTGAAAGAAAGAAAGAAAAGAAGAAAATGAGCATATGGACGTCAGCATTGAAAAAGAAACAAAGGGTATGCCTAGACTAGGTAGCTTCTGCCTTGTCTGCTCTTTCATGGGCTTTCTACAGAAGATACCAATATAAAAGAACCTTCAAAAAGGATTCTTGCTATATCTTATCAATGGATCACGTATTATTTCCTAGCCAAAAAAGTAGCCCTAACTTTTACTACTAATGGTAACCTTTATAGCCATTTTAAACGCATTAAGTCCACATTGCCTATTCTTTTGTTTTGGGGGTTGGTTTTGTGAAAATGTCTCACTATGTAGTTCAGGCTAACCTTGAACTCATTATGTAGGTCAGGCTGGACTCAAATTCATGGATCCTCCTGCCTCAGCCTCCCCAGTGCTGGAATTAAAGGCATAGGCCACTGTGCCCAGCACACATTCTTATTTGGGTATAAGAAATAGCATGTATTTAGATATTGTCTTTGGTTTTCTAATGCTATAATGAAACACCTAAAGCTGAGTAATAATATATAAAGAAAAGGGGTTTATTCAGCTCAAGACCCTGTATGTTCAAGAACATAGCACTCGTATGCATTCTCAGCTTTGGAAAATCCATGTAGTTGTCACATGTAGCCCATATAAGGAGACACCATAAGGCAAGATAGGAAGAAAAGAGGAGGAGGAGGGTCTAGATTTACTCTTTATTTTCTTTCTTGCAGTATTAGGGATCAGACCCAGGGTCTTGAGCACTTACTTTACTAAGCAAGTGCTCTGCTACTGAGCTGCATCCTAACTCTTTAAGACACTGGGGAGGGGTAGCTCACTGTAACAGGCCTAAGTGTAACATAGCCCAAACTAGCCTTGACTTTACCATCCTCCCACCTTACCCTCCCAAGCGCTGGGGTTATGAGTGTATGCCACTAAGCCCAGCTTCAAAATGGTTTGTTTTAAGGCAGGGATTCACTATGTAGCTAAGGCTGACCTTGAACTTGAAATGATTCTCTTGCATCGGCCTCTTGAGTGTTAAGATTACAGACCTTCACCACCAAGCCCAACTACAAAACATTTTTAAGTGCTCTTTTAAAAAACTATTTTGTCATACCTTGGCCAAAAAAGTGCTAGCCATATACTCATACTGATCATGTGGCTAGTCAGTTATATTCAGCAATCTGAGCCCGTTCCGGGGAATCTGACTCAGGGCCTCACACATGTCAGGAAAATGCTCTCACTGAGCTAATTCCCCATCTTATATTTACCTCTTAATAAGAGGAAATAGCACAAGTTTAAGAGTCACAAAAATATACAGACATCAGGTCACTATTTTAAGAGTTAGCTGCATGATTCTAGGTAGACCTTTTGCTTCTTTTCCTCATCAGAAAAACTGGGGGGTTAAAGGAAACAGTGTGGACAGCATGGAGTAAGGCACATGTGGTAATACGTAAACAGGTTTAGTCAGCATGGTCAAGCTAGACTAGGAAATAGAGGCTGGTAGTGTATCTTAATGTCACATTCCCACAATTTATCACATAGTAAGTACACAACAATTATTAACTTACAAATGTCTTATTAACTCTTAATACCTAGGACAAATTCCGGTATCCAGCAAGAATTTCATGTTCTAAACAAATGAAACAAAATCTATCTTAGGTAAGAACAAACCTTTAAGCCTTGCTTTGTAGTGAAGAAATCAGAATAACCAGCGTCTGTAGACAACAGTCCCACAAATCGTATTGAAGGGTGATGCAGTATAAAATCTTCTACACCTCTATCAGTGATATAACTGCTCCCAGAGATGTCCAGGGACACAATATTAGGCAGAATATCCTTTAGCCGCAGCAAATAAAAACCTATGTCTGAACAGAGTTGTTTGTGACCAGAAATATCAAGGTGACGTAAACATTTAAGTTCTTTAATGACTGCAAATATCTGTGATTTGCTCATGGCAAGGCATTTCAGATAGTGCATGGTGAGAGATTTGAGTCGATCCTTACAAGTAAGGAGTGCAGAGATGGTGGTTATCTGAGTATTAGAGATATCCAAGTTTTCCAGGCTTGGTAACTGAGAAACATCAGCCAGATCTTCACTATGAAAGCAAATACCGGAAACATTTAACGTGCGAAGGCCAATGAACTGACCAAAGGCCAACAGTCCTGTATTGAGAGGGACACTTGCTGAGTCTAAAAGGAGACACCGGAGGTTTTGCTGGATCCAGCTACTGCTGCCGAGTCCATGTATGATGTCTGGGACTGAAAGCTCAGAGTCTACCCCAGTAGCATCCACTTCAAGGAGCTTATGATGGCAAAAGCAGTTAATGAAGGCAGTGGCAGAGATTTTTACT
>PVKN010026368.1:0-13841 GCA_004027915.1 Capromys pilorides | reverse complement strand
GTATCTGATTGGAGGAAGTACAGGTTGTTAATATTTAAGGGACCTGGGCTCCAATAGATCCCGGAAGATATTGTCTATTCATTATGAACTCCAGGAAATAAACCACAAAATGAATACCTCCCACTTCTCCTTGTGGCATCCTTGTGACAGGGTTGTCATGGAAGGTAACTGGAGGTGAGAGGTCATTACAATTATTCTGATGTTTCTTCCTATTACAAAATGGAACGCTTCTTATTATAGAAGCCTACTTGGAACTCCCCACGCACATTCATGGTTAAGTATTTAGCTCAGGTCTGTGGAGTATTTCTATCATAAACTTGAGTAATGTGAAAGGAATGTTCACAGATCAGGGAGATGACAAAGGCTGGCGACATGATCCTTGTGCTGTGTAGTTACAGAGAGGTGGAACAGATGCCAGGAAGGAAGGCCTCACACTCTCACACTATCTGTGCCCACGCAGGCCACCCCAACATCACCTAAGCTCTCAGGTTCTTGGCTGATCATTTCCAAGGAGTTTCATCTTATTATTATTATTTTTATCACAACCCTGTCAGTGGAGGAACTGACTGAGCCAGAGCGCCAAGCTCTGGTGTGGGAACAGTCAGGGTGGGGGAAAACCATTCAGGTAGGAGTCTGGCAAAGGAGACTGATTCGCCTCTTTCTGCAGCATATTTGGAAACAGTAAGAAATGTTCTGCTTTCCTAGTATTTCTCTCACCCCCCCTCCCCCATTCCTCCCGGGACTCAGCCTGCCTCAGAGGATCTATGACAGTCAGGGATTTGTGATGTGTTGGGCCAGACAAGCTTCAGTTGTCCTCCAGCATTTCCTTGTGACCACATTAGGGAGGCATAGATGATGGGGGTGGATAGGAAGAAAGAATCTGAGACCTGAAGAGCCCCAGGAGAGGAGGGGACTAGAGGAATAGGTCCGCAGGTGCAGGGCAAACCTGCAAATGTGCGAAGAGGGAGGTTCCTTGGTAGAGGCCACTGTGTGCAGTGAGGTTCAAGACCTCCTTCCTGATGCCCCTGGAGAGAACTCAAAATTGAGACACTCACCCAGGGAAAGGGAAACTGGAAACCAAATTTCTGTCACTCCATAGGAAGGGGACTCTTACTAGAGACTGAATTAAGATACATTGCACAAATAACTTTTTGTTTTGTGTATCAACAGAGCTTTATACTCACCCCAGTAACACTTGATTTACTGGTAGTAAACTACTCAGGTCTGGTCTGTGTAACACTTTCTTCCTAAACCCTCCCCAAGTACAGTGCTGGCAGCTATGATTGCTGTTTCTGGGGTGTGGGGTAGGTCCTAAGGATAGGAACCAGGAGCACACTACCACTGAGCTATAAGCCCAGTCTTTCTTACTTGTTGAGACAGATCTCACTAATTTGCCCAGACTGGTCTTGAACTTGTGATCCTCCTGCCTTACTCTCTTGAGTAGCTGAGACACTAGCCTTGTGCCACTACGCCTGGCTAGTTTGGCCATCAGGGAGAAGCTTTCTTTTCCTATTAACGTGGATAGCCTAGGATGGTCCGACCACATCTGAGGTGCCTTGGCCAGTTTTGTGTACCTTAATTATAATGTGTTTAGTGCAGGTCTACAGAGTGTACAGGGTCTCACTACGTAGATCGGACTCAGAGTGATTCTCCTGTTTCCAGCCTCCCAAGCACTGGGATTACAGACATGTGCCACCATGCCCAATCTCAATTGCCATCTCAGTGCATCCTGGGGACAGGGCTGGCATGGCATGCTTGGGATCGAAACCCAGTCACTGAGATCTGCCTAAGTAGATGCTCTAGCCCACTGAGCTATCTGGCTGGCCCTTAGCACCTTAATTTTAGAGACCTTGGGAACATTAAGAGTATCCAAGGGCTGGTCAAATAGCTCAGTGGATTAATGTGCCTGCAAACAGGAGCAGGGGCCGGGGGTTCAATCCCCGGGCTTGCCAATGCCGGCCTTGCCCTCCACCCCATGCTGAGATGGCAATTGAGACTGGGCGTGGTGGTGCACGCCTGTAATCCCAGCTCTTGGGAAGCTGTAAACAGGCAGATTGCTAGGAGTCCAATCTAGTAGTGAGATCCTGAACACCCTGTAGACCTTTCCCTAAAAAATAAGTATCCAGAAGAATGTCTCAGAATCTTGAGGTGTTATAAAATTTATTTATTTATTTATTTTGCCAGAATCTTACTATGTAATTCAGGCTAAGCTTGAACTCTCAGTGAGCTGCCTGCCTCAGCCTCCCAGTGCTAGGATTACAGGTGTATGCCACCACACTCAGCAAAGGTTATGAAATTTCTACTTCCACAACTAGCTCCAGAAACTTATGTCCAGATGCTTTCTGGACCACTGTTTTAGAATGCCCTAACTTTGCCTCAAAGACAAGATGTACCCTAATGTTACCTCTCCTGAATTAATGACTATACCCACAACCGATGGGCCAGGAAGAACCTTGAATAACACCCTTGCTGTCCTTTCCCACAGAATCTTACCAAGAGCAACTTTTGCTCAATCTTTATTATATGGAAGGCATTGTTTATTTATTTTTATTTTTGTATTTTAGGGAAGGCTCTACAGGGTCTCTAGGGTCTTACTACATAGATCGGACTTATAGTGATTCTCCTGTTTACAGCCTCCCAAGCACTGGGGTTACAGGTGAGTGCCACCACGCCCAGTCTCAGCTGCCTGCTCAGCATGCTCCAGGGGCGGGGCCAGCACAGCAGGCCCTGGGGATTGAACCCCTGGCCCCTGTGTCTGTTTGTAGGTGCTTTAATCCACTGAACTATTTGGTCAGCCCTGGCAGGCATTGTTTAAAACTGACGTATATATTAACCTGATAATCCTTCAGGACTCCATCACGAGATGGGCTTTGTTATCCATCCACTTTGAAACATAAAGAAAGTAAGATTAAGAGAGATTTAGTAACTCAGAGATACAATGGGTGGTTGATATGAGGTCAAATCTATATCATATATTCTGTAACCTGTGCTTTTAACTCTTCATTCAACTTTTTTTTTGAGTACCTGTTTTACCAGTCTCTTTCTCTGTGCCTCTGTGTCTCTGTCTCTCTCTGTCTATCCCTGCTACCTCCCCCCATCCCCGCCGCTACACTCACAGAACAAGAATTTTTTTGTTTACTTTTCTATTCCCATAACCTAGTGAAGGGCTTGGTCCCAAATAGATGCCTAACAAACATGTGATGATTGAATAAATGTTTGAAATGATGTCATAAGGAAATGATAAAGGACTCTCCTAGTGTAATCGAGTTATATAGCTAAATAGAAACAGAGTTTGTCTAGGCTTGAGAATATCTGGCCTGGAGAAAAGATTTAGGGAGGATAGAAAAGTGTCTTCAGATATTTGAAGAGCTGTCACATGGAAGGAAAAGGGATGTTCCCAGTGAGCCTCAGAGTGGCTGGAGAGAGAGGCAGGCAGAATGTGTATAGTTGGGAAAAGTTGCATAGTGTATTGCAACAAAGAAAAATCGGCAGATATTTCTGTCTGGTGGAACAAGGTAGGTGACAGAGTGAAAAGCTATTCTCTGGCACGATAGTAATTAGAGCCATGGAAGTCTGGTCTCAATGGACAAGAAAGAAGATGCCTGTGTCCACTAGCGACACTGCTCAACAAGCAGAAGCCACCTGTTCTTCCTGTTGCTGTACAGCTGTTGAGTTGTGGTTGGGACCAGAAGTCCCTAAGGCCTCTGCACATTCTTGGAGCCACACGTGTCCTTCTGCAAGCTCTCTGTCTTCTCAAGGTCTCTGTTCTCTGCCCAGAGTTAGTAGGTCCCTGAAGAAACAGACCTCTTGCTTCTGGGTCCCCAAAACTCTTCTTCCTGAGGTGAGACAGCATGGCTGCCTGTAGTGGGTGCCATGTTGTTCCCATCAGCCTGCCCTTCTGGCCCTGGGCTCTCCCCTTCCAGTCCCCAGGTGGAGGCAGTGTCCCCAGCTGTTGGCTTGAAGCTGCCCCACTACAAGGGCCCTCTCTGAAAGGTGCCCCTGCGGAAGATGCCTCACCTAAGCCAAGGTTTCACCTCTCCTGGAGAGCAGCCCCAACCCCATGACGGATCCATGCTGGAGGCAAAGAGGCCTCTTGCTTCCCTTTGGGCATTTCTACAGGCCCTTTTCCCCTCCAGAGCGCTGTGTGACTGGAAAGTGGCTGCTGCCTCTGCGTCCCTTAGCGCGTGCCACTGCCCAGGCCTGCTGCCCTCCATCCTTCACAGTGTGATTACTGAGCTCTGTCCATCTGAACTCATCTCCTAAGGAGGTTTTTAAATAAGAGTCACAAACTAGGTGACCTAAAGCAGCTAGATCTTTCTGTTCTGGTTCTAGAGTCTGAAAGCTAGAAATCAAGTTGTTGGTGGGGCCATGTTCCCTTCGTAAGCTTTAAGGGAGAATCTTTTCAACCCCTCTGGCTACTGTTGTTGTTGGCAACCCTTGCCGCTCCTTGATGTGTAGGTGTGTCTTTCTGATCTCCACTGCCTTTTTCTCCTGGAGTTCTCCCTGTATATGGGTCTGTTTCCAAATTTCTGTCTGGGGATATCAGACTGAGAGTGGCCACCCTCCAGCAGCCTGTCCAGTAAAATGCATCTTATATCTGCAGATAACCTGTTTCCCAGGGAGACCCCAGTCACAGATGTGGAAGATCACACTTCACACTGTCTTTAGGTAGGGACTTGATTCAACCCACAAAAAAAATGGTTGTTGGCAAATCTCCCTCTCAGAGCCTGGGGTGTGCATGTCTGTCCACAGGTATGTCTGTCTACTGTAATGACACCGAGAAGAATTTTGCACCCACATTCTCCTGTGTGAGATAGGAAGGGGCAAAGCATTTTAGGAGTGCCATCGCAGACACCAGAGAGAGGACTATTTACTTGGCCCTTTCAGGGGCTGAACCAAGGGCCTTCACACTGGTCTACATCCTCAGCTTTTGGTGTTTTGAGGTGGTGGTGAGGTGGGAGGGTCCTCTCGAAATTGCTAATTGCTCAGGTTGGGCTCAGACTTATGATCCACCTGTGTCTGCCTCTCATAGTACTGGGACTACAGGCAGCATGCCACCCCACACATGGGCACTGGTTCATTTAAGAACTCAAGCTTCTTTTCTTTTAAGTGATAAGAATAATTCATGTGCATCAAAGGATGTTTGAAAGAGAGGCAATAAATGGAAAAGTAATTCAGTCTCCAAACACATTGTAAACATTTTTATATTTCCTTTTATTTTTTTCTATGCGCTCTTTCTGTATGGTCAAGGTCACCAATTTTATAACCTGCTTGTTTTCATTTAGCACACTCTCAAAAGTCTTGATCATGTTATTGATTAAATAATCTCCTACAAATGGGTATGTTACAATTTACATATATATTTTTGCTTTTTAAAAAATTTTGGTGCAGAGTCTACAGAATCTACAGGGTCTCACTACATAGATTGGACTCATAGTTCTTCTCCTGTTTTCAGCCTCCCCAGCACTGGGATTACAGGCAGTGCCACCACCCTCGGTCTCCACTTCCAGTATCAATCGCCTCCCAGCATGAGGAGGAAGGGAAGTTGTGAAGAATAAAAGGTTGCCCATACATGAATTTGAAGGGACTTAAGAAGGTGGGATCCCTAGGAAGTGGCCTGGGTCTAGTTAGAGCCCAGGGAAGCTGAGGCCAAGGCAGGTGCAGCTCCATGATACGTTTGGTGAGCTGGGCCTTTCAAAGTCCATTTACCTGTCTTAGTCAATATAAGACCTCAGCATGGTGCAGTGCTTGGTACCTAACCACTCCCCTAAATGTTTGCGGGATAGAAGACCTTTATTGGTGGGGGGGAATGTCCTTTATTGCCAAGGAGGAGGACATGGAGAAGATCGAATGTAGGGAGACAGGGGGAATCCTCTGATCAAAGACAGGAGGGCTGGGGATTTTATGGACTTTTGTTAAAGGCATAGTTTGAGGGGCAGATGCATTTCAGATCCACAGGCTGTTCAGCAGCATTTCTCCCTCTGGTCCCTTTGAGTGGAACTTAAAACACTCACTGGCATCACAGAAGTGAATCTCACCTGTGCTTTCACACCTTCTGTGTGTGAACTGACTCGCTATGCATACAGGAAAAATGAGTGCTGGGTTGTGAGAACTTTACCTAATGAAAAAGAAAAAGAAAAATCAAATAAATGTAGAATATGAGGAATTGTTCAAGATGCTAGGTTGGCATGTTACACTTGCTATTTTCTTCAAGATTAATTTAAAGATAACTTTTAATTTTAATTAAAGTTAGCTAATTTTTTTTTTTCCCAAGAATTTTGTGGTTTGGAGTCATGTTAAGGCAGCTTTCCTGGTCTGGTATAGGTTGGTTCCTGTTTGTTGAAGCACGTTGGGCAGCAGTTTCTTCAGGGTGCAGAATGACTTTTGCTCAAATGGATTAAAAATATGGCTTGAATTCTGCCGTGACCATCTATGTGCTATACTGGTCTGCTCAGAAATAAATACTAAATGAGGTAAGGGCTCAATTTTAACTGCTTAATAAATGTTTAAGCAGTATGATAATATAACATTTAGTAAAAATGTCAAATATTGACTAAAGCTAAGGTAAATATTAATTAAATTAGCAGTGTATCTGAATAGTCACAGAACGAAATAAAACAGATGGCAAGTATGGAAACATTGAAGATTATATAAGAAGACATTTGTTTAATGAAGTTCCAACCTGAGAATTGACATTTGTTAATTTATTTAAAAATTTTTTTTCCTCCTGGGAGTGGGGCATTACTTCTGGTTTTCTTTATCAGGAAGAGGACCTCAGAAAGGCTCTAGAGGAAAGGTCAACACATACTCTCTAGCTGATAGTGTTGTATTAGAGAGAGTGACTCTGTATGTTTAGTATTTGTATATTTAAAAACTAGATGACTCTCTTCTCCACGTTGCCGGGGTTCCTTAATAAAAGCTGGTGGTAAATGGGTAAGTGGATGACAAATCGACCACTGCTGCCATTAGAGATGAAGTCTGGCTGAAATCTGTGTTTGTCCTGAGATTCCATGAGCTGTGGCCGCACTGGGTGTAGGTGCAAAAGCCATACAAGAGGCCTTTCTTAATGACTAACTGGCTTTAGAGATGCTTCATGTTGGTCTCTGGCCTATGGAATCATGTCATATTCTAGGGTTTGTATTTCTATAAATCATGGCTACACATTCTTCTCTGCCAGACCCCTGCATTGAAGTCATGCTGATCTACTTATTGTCTGCCTCTTTATTCATGTGGGCGTCCTGGTCTTACAGTCTTTTTTTCCCTGCTTATCCCAATCTTACCCATTTTTCAAGATAGTAAGCCAAGACTAAGTGAAAGCCCGAGAGAATGTTTTCTCTTTGGTGACTCTCCTTAGGCACACTATACATTCTCAATCCCTTTCCTCTGTGGTCCCATAATCTCTTTGAACAGAAAATTTGAGTCACCTAGAAAGAAAACATTCTCTTGGGCTTTCACAGAGAGCAAACTGGTAAAGCAATGGCCATGACTCATCCAGACAGCTGACATTGACAACAGTTCTATAAAGCACTGTACATGGTTTCAAAGTAAATCCTGAGGGGATTTGACTGACTTTGGGAGATACAAAAGTTAAATGTTTTGTTATACAGGTCTTGCTTTAATTTTCCCTTAATCACCCAGAAGAAAACTTTAACCATGAGGCATAAAATGTAAAGCTATATTAGTATGTTGAGCTGCACAAGGCTTAAATCAACAGCTTCTGACATTCCCAGTTCTGCCAATAATCCACTGCGATTATGGAATACTGGACTAAGTATACAACTACTTTCTCTTCAATGAGAAGAAATTTTTTGTACCAACAATGATTAGAAAAATTATTATGTCTACACCCTGTGCTCTATATAACTATTATGAGGACAACAATATGCATTGTATCAATTATTGGGAATGTACTACTAATATGTTTTTAAAAAATGTTTTTTAAAAAGTCAAGACTAAGGTCTTTTTGTGTTGTGGCTCAGCCCACCATGGCATGGGGGCAGAGCTGGCACAGCATGTGGTGCAGGGGAACAAACTGTGTTCCCTGCATTGGCCTAAACTTGCTTAAGCAGGTGCTTTAGACCACTGAGCTATCTTGCCAGGCCCAAGACTAAGGTCTTCTGCAGCCCACCTGAGCCTGTAATAATTTTTCCTTGGGTGGGGGGGGATCTTACTTTGTTTTTGTCCATATGTATATGTTTGTTGTACATAATGAGCGTATTCACTGAGCCCGCAGTGCTCCGCGCTCTTCCTCCTTCCTCTTGCTCTTCCATTCTATTGCTGACATCGCTGTGTTCACCAGGAGACTCAAGGATTGTTACTATGTCAAGGCAGCTTCCAGACTCCCAGGAACATCCCCAGGCACACCTGTGTTGGTCCCTGGGGTTACAGTGACAAATAGAGAGCTGGGGCACCAATGGAGAGAGTGGAGAGCTCAAGCAGCAGAAATGTGCTGTCTCACAACTCCAGAAGCCAGAAGGAGGAGGGGATGATGTTGACACAGTGGCTTCTTGTCACCCAGAGGGAGCTGCCTGAGAGGGGAAGTCTGTCCACACCTTGTCCCTGGCCACTGGCATTTTGCTCGAAGTCCTTGGCTTACGCGTGGATGCACCACCCTGACTTCTGCCTTCATCTTCCCTTGATCTTCTCCTGGTGGCCATGCTTCTCCCTGACCAATCTTGCCTTGTTATAGAGACACCAGTTGCGTGGGATCAGGGTTCACGCCGTGAGCGTTACTTTAACTGAGCTGCTTCTGTAAATCCTCAAATTAGGTCACTGTTTTGAGATACTAAATGTTAGGACCTCAACTGTCTTTTTTTGGGGGGGTGGTTGACAGTTCGGGCCAGGATGGTAGCCCACGTGAGAAGTAGCTTCATCCTAGATTTCCCCCGCATAGCAGAGCCTTCGCCCTGGTGGCTTTGGTGTGAGGTTCAAAGGTGAAGCACAGAGCCTTCTGCGTCTGTGGCTGGTGCTGCCTGAAGAGTGGCTTCAGGTTTTAACTGTCCTAGAAGATGAAAACCAGAAGTTAACCTAGGGTGTCCAAAGCAAGTTTGGGTATACTTAATTTTATTTATAAACATCTTAATTTTATTTATAAAAATTAACTAATGTTGGTTGATAGGCCATAGGATATAAAAGCTAAGAAGGTGGGCTCTAGAGCCAGACAGCTGTTTCTTTTGTTTTTGAAACACTCTCACTATGCAGTTCAGGCTGATCTTTGACTGACTGTGTAGTCCAGGCTGGCTTCGAACTCACAGTAATCCCCCTGCCTCAGTCTTCCATGTGCTGGGATTACAGGTGTACCCCACCACACCCAGTACAGAGAACTCAGTTTCAAATCTCTTTTGTTTTATACTAGCTGTGCAACCTAAGCGGATGTCTGAAGCTCTCAGTGTGCCTCAGTATTCCTGTCTATGCAAATCATAATAACCCTAACTCAGTGATGTTCTTACGAAGACTAAAGAATTGCACACACAGGTAGCTCACTGCAGTGTTGGCACATAGAGAGGACACAATAAAGGCTGACACAGTCACCCTGAATGTGTCTCTGCTTATGCTTATACAAGGTCCACAGCTCACTCCCTAGATAGGTGACTGGGACTCAATGTTCCTGCCGCACTGTTACTGGCGTTGCACTCATCTGCTTAGTTGTTGCCCATAAAGGGAGAGAACTTTTCTGGGAAGAGCTGGGCTCTGGCCCTAGCACTGGGCCTTGGCCAGGACCGTGCCTGGATCCAGGAGGTGCAGGTGAATCTCCTCGTCCCCTGCCAGCTGCCCAGCCTCTCTTCCTTGTGCCGGTGACTTGGCCAGCTGGTCCCTCCCTTGGTGCCAGAGGACTCACCTGGCCAGCATCTAGTACTTAGCTGGCTATCCATTGTGTCCAATAGAAGCCATGCTTATGTCCGGGGCCTAGTTGGGACCTGAGTGATCACACTGATTGGGTCTCAGGGCCCCTTCAAAGTGGGGTGCGAGACCCCACACCAAGTGAGTTTCTTCAGGGAACTTAGTTCTAGTGTGGCTGCTGGTTTGGGACAGCATGGGATGATCTCCCTCAGAAGAGCTTGGAAAGAGGGACTGGCTTAAAGAACATGGCCTCAGAGAGGCAGCGAGTAGAGTGAAGCTGCCAAAGCCCTGGCCAAACAGTTGTCCAGAGGAGTCCTGAGTAGAACCTTCAGGAATGAGGAATTATTTGCCAGTCTGATCCTAAGGAGGAGCAGAGGCTGAATTTTGGGAAGCCAGTATCATTTCATTTTGCCTTACAGTGAAAAATGGCCAGATGTGAGACCATGAAGAGACCATGGTCTTGAGCCTTGATAAGAACTCTGTGCTTTGGTTTTAAGTTTTTAGGACTTATTGAAAAAGTTATAAAATGCTCAGAAAAAAAAAAAAACTTTCCTTTTTACTTTTATTTTTATTTTTTTTAGATAGGATCTCATTATGTTGTTTAGTCTGGTATCTTAATTTCTGGTCTCAAGGGATCTTCCTGCCTCAGCCTCCTGAGTGCTGGGACTATAAGTATACATCACACACCTGGCTTTAGTTTATTACTATGGTGGTAGCAACTGAACCCAGATCTCTGTGCATGCTATGCATGCAGTCCTCAGCTGAGCTATGCCTCCAGCCTGACCTTTGTCATTTTGACAGATCTCCCAGGCTTTTGGGTGTTGAATGAGTTGGTGGACAGGAATGAAAGTGGAGTGGGCAGAATGGAAACCACAAGTGGAAGTAAAGAGACCATTTATGGGATGTCTGTAGTATCAAGATTAAAATTTTAAGACCCTCAGGTAAAGCAGCATTACCCTAGGAACAGAGGAGAGACAGCCTAGCTAAGAAACAGCTCTTTTTTATTTTTTATTAATTTTAATGAGAAAGAAGTAACAATGAGACAGTTTCAAAACTGTCTTATTGGTTAGTAGGACAGTTACAATAATTCAGACATTACATGTTATCTTCCTAGTAGTTATTCAGAGTACAAAATTACAATACTCTGAAATAAGAGATTGTAAAGGATTTCAGAAAATGGAAAGATATTCCCTGCTCTTGGATAGGAAGAACCATTGTGAAGATGGCCATACTCACAAAATTGTTATATAGATTTAATGCAATCCCTATCAAAATACTACCACTATTCCTCACAGACTTAGAGAAATCATTCCTAAAATTTATTTGGAACCAGAAAAGACCTAGAATAGCAAAGGCAATCCTGGGCAACAAAGACAAGGTAGAAGGCACTACAATTCCTGTCTTGAAATTATACTACAAAGCTACTGTGTTAAAATCAGCATGACGGTGTAAAAAAAAAAAAAAAAAAAAAAAAAAAAAAAAAAAAAAAAAAAAAAAAAAAAAAAAAAAAATAGACCTGAGGATCAATGGAATAGATTAGAAGATATAGAAACAATTACAAACAGCTCTTACGAGACTTGTGAAGTGATTGCATGGACAAGAAAGAAGAATCTATTCTGAATGACGGACATGTGATCATACATATACCCAGGGTAAAGTATATGGTGAAAGGAGCCTGCTTGGGGAACAGGCAAGTAGATAAGATGAGGCCAGGCATGGTACCTCCGCCTGTAATCCCAGCACTTGGGGCTGAGGCAGGAGGATCACTGTGAGTTTGAGGTCAGCCTGGGCTACATAGTGATTATCTCAGTGCATACCTGGCAAGCTCAGGGTCCTGAGTTTGATTCCCAGGACAAAGAACAAAACAACTTTAAACCAAACCAAACCAAATACTATGCAAAAGCAATGCGTATGCTGTGTTCATAGTACCTATTACAAGTTGAATTGTGCGGCTCCCTTTTCTGTGTTGAATTTAATGTTCAGGACCTCAGAATGTGACCTTAATTGAAAAAAAAGTTTTTGCAGATGTAATCAAACTAAGGCAGGAATATTAGAGTGGGCCCTAATCTACACTTACCTTAAAAAATGGGAAACATTAGACACAAAGATAGACATGAGCATAGAGCGCTGTGTAAAGAGAGCAGCTGATGTATCGCTAAGCCAAGAAACCACCAGCATCTAGAAGAGATGTTCGAAACAGATCCTTCCATGGCACTTGCAGGGACTCATAGTCTTCTATCATCTTGAAATTAGAGTTGGGTTTCCCAAACTGTGAGAAAAATAAATTTCATCATTCTCAGCCACCCAGCTTATGGTGCCCTGTCCAGCAGTTCTTCCAGACTAATTAAGTGGCCCGTGTGTATCCACCTGGAGATGGCTAGCAGCCACCAAAATGCATGTGTGGGGCTCAGGAGACAGCATTGTGTCAATGATGAGACCCTCCTGCCATAGCAGTAGGCAGACATAAGTCATTTCTTTTCAGCCATCATCTCTTCTTTTGGAGGAATATTTCTCTACCAGTCTGTACAGTGCCATCTTCTCCAGCTTGTGGACAGAGTCTGTCTATAAGAGGGAAAGAATTTATCAAACATAAAAAGCAAAGTAGGCAGGAAAAAAAAAATCCCAGCCATATTAAATTCTGAATTCTGGTCCCTAGAGCTCAAATTGTTATGGATCTTTGGGGAATTTTGTGAGCCACGCTAGCCATACTCTTCCCACCTATCTATATGGGGCAACAGAGTCTTCATGTACATGGAGAGTGTGAGTTATCACCTACCTGCCTTCAAAGGAAGAAAGCATTAGTCAAAAATTATTATAGCAGATGAGGTGGGGTGTACAATGAGAAAAGAACAGGGTAAGGACAGAATGCTGGTAATTTAGAGAGGAAGAGGCTGAGAAAGACCTGTATAGTGGAACTATGCAGAAGGTACGAGAGAGAAGGGACTTAGAGAATATGAAATATGAAAGAGAAGCGTTGCACATAGCAGAACCTCAATCAAGTAACAAGTGAAAACACAGCCATTAGCCCTGTCCTCCTGGAGGCTGTACTCATCATCCTACTGGATAATTCATCGTCACAATCAGTAGCTTAAAGCAGCAAACACTATATCCTAGAAATTTTGAGGGACAGGAATCCAGAAATGGTTACCTGGGTGGTTCTGGCGCTGGCCATCTCATGAAGTCATGGTCAAATTATCACTCAGGCTGTGGATTATGAAGATATGACAGGGGCTGCAGGATCCCTTTCCAGATTGGGTGGTGGTTGGAGGCTTCAGATCCTCTCCCGAGGGCCTCTCCCAGGGACTTCTCAAGTCACAGCTCTCTCTGTACTTGTAGTTCATGAATAATATCATCTTTCTGGTCATGCTCTCTGAAGTGATAACCCATCATTTGTACATGTTCTGTTCTGCGGGAGTGAGTCTTGAAGTTTGTCTCACTTGTAAAGCAGGAGAGATTATTTTCCACTTCCTCAAGGGAGAAACTAGAAGTGATACTCATACCTCAGCCTTCTGAGTCCTGAGATTTCAGGTATGTGCCATCAATCCTGGTCTATGCAGTCATTTTTAATACTGCAGTAAGTGTCAGTGAAACTAGAATCCAAAGCAAGAGGTAAAATTTTTATAGTTGCATTTAACCATGTCAAGTCCACCTTGACATTCTCTGTGCCTGCCGTGGTAATCTCCATCCTGAATTCTACGCTTGTTTTTCATTTGTATTCTTTTTATAGTGTTTTATTACATATGCTTCTAAAAAGTATATATTTTGTTGTAGCAGTCTTAAATTTTATGAATAAAAAGTAGGAAATGTGTTTTCTCTTGGCACTTAAGTTTTCCAGTAGTTATTCATTAAGGTCTTAAAATTCTTCCAGTTGTTTGGTTCATGCATTTTTGCCTGTTGTCTAAATGTCTTACCAAGAGTATTTTTGTACATTTTAATAGCAATTTGCTTAAACAGTTAAGCACTAATGTGATTATCAAAAGGATTATCATGTGTACTCGCAA
>PVKN010026367.1:0-13844 GCA_004027915.1 Capromys pilorides | reverse complement strand
TCATATGACTATTTGTGCAAAATAAAGGGACTAAAGCCATGTTGTTATTAAACATACTTTTGAGGAATAATTTTAAATAATTTGTACTTGGTACTAGTAAGCTATTTCTTCTGGCTTTCTTTTTCTTGATGCTTAATTAAAAAAATAATTGGGATCATTAAAAAAATCAAATCAGCGGTATGTTTAGATTCTTTCTTTTAACTTTGTGTATCTTAGCATGGATTAAATTATCCCTGAATAATCAAAAATAAACACATGTAAATTTCTATTCCATAAAAGAAATTTTTCTTCTGTTTGGTTTATAATAAAAAGAAAACATTTCTTAACCATGTGAATTCTTACTTGGTTGTATACATGCATTATAGAAAGAGAAAGAAGAAATAATTTGTACTTACTGTTTCTAAAAAATGTTGCGGTTATTAGGCTGGGTGTGGTGGCGCACGCCTGTAATCCCAGCACTCGGGAAGCTGAGGCAGGAGGATTGCTGCAAAGTTCGAAGCTGGCCTGGCTACATAGTTCAAGGCTAGCCTGAACTACATAGTGAGACCCTGTCTGGAGAAGTAAAGTATTATGCTTAAACACTTCTTAATTTATTATATGTTGAATCAAAAAGTTGTCTTTCATTTACATTTTTAAAAAGACATAAGTATAAAGTAGAAAGTAAGAATTTTAATCATTTTTCAGTGCCTCAGGACTAGGATTACTTTCTGACCAGCACAGACAAATACTTATTCATCAGCAACAGTTTCAGCAGTTGTTAAATTCTCAACAGCTCACTCCAGTAAGTTTTTCCTTTTGATAATATTTGGTTTGTTTGAGCAGCAAGTGTTCTAGACTAGGATAGACCCTATTGTGGGGTTAGAGCACCCTTAGCAAAATACCACAATTGCATACATTGCCCAGAAAGCCTGCTTGCTGTCCGGGACCCCTGTAGTGGCAGTCCAGTCCTTCCCGACTTGCACATTCAGGAGCGCACTGTCACACGGTGGCACTGTCACGGGGTCTGGCGATGGGAGATGGTGAAGCTCCGGGGAGCTTTCTTCATGGACAAGAGGGTCTGCACTGCATAGTGGTGGTCCCAGCTGAGAAGGGCAGTGGGTGCAGGGATGGAGGAGACAGGCATGACATCGTCTGGCCCCACTGTCCTTTTGGTGTAGTGATGCTTGGGATGGGGACCCAGGCTGGCACAGCCCTACGAGGGAAGGCTCTGCCCCTACCCTGCCCTGTCCCGCCCCACATGGCTGGGCTGGAACCAACGTTGAAGGAGTGTGCCTTTCTGACTTAGGGGAGAGAGAAGAGAAGGCGCCCTCGAGGTAGAGGCAGCAGCAGTTGTAAAAGACCTGGGCATGTGTTGTGGTTTGGAAGACTAGAAGGAAGGCAGATGACTGCAGAGAGTGAGGTAAGGGAGGGGCTGCCAGGCTGGCTGAGCAGGAAGGAACTGCAGGTTGGCCTGGACGAAGCCATAAGCTTCCCAAACAAAGCCTACTGTGGAACTCATGAAGTGTCCCTGAGCAGAGGAGAATGACCGAAGCCCTATGTGCCGACTTACTCTGTCACCCAGCCTTAATCACTGCCTATTTTGTCAATCTCATTTTATCTATCTCCAGTTTCCTTTCTTAGGATTACTTTAAGATTTAGAGAGCTTCAAGTAGTGGCACAGTAATGATTCACAGTTTGAAAGGATTAACGTAGCAGCCGAGTGGAGCCTGAGTATGTTGGGGCTGTATCGAGAGGGTCGCCCAGACCAGTGCCACCACCACAGTGTGAAGAGCGGATGTAGCCTGAGGCAGGTGTGTTGCCAGGCAGGAAGAGCAGCTCCTGACTACCAGCCTGCAGCCCAGGAAGGCCTGCAGGGCACAAGTTTGGAGGGGAAGCACTGATTTCGGTAGGGATGGAATGCATCCTCCATACCCAAGGGCTCTTCCAGCCCGAATTCATCAACCACATATGTAGATTGTTTGGAAAGAGCCTGACACCTTTGGGCATGCACAACCCCTTTCTGGGTGCCATTCCCGAAGGACAACATGCAGCTAGTGCCTCCCAGTCATGGGGCTGTCACCTGTGGTCACAGGACTGTCACCCATGTTCACCTGAGCACGGGGTAGCTTCTGAGCCCCTCAGCTGTGATAGTAGGAACTCTGTGTGACAGGGGACCCAGTTTCCAGAGCTGTGTTAACACAGCTAGGAAGGTGGCAGCCCAGGCTCCCAGGGCAGGCTTAGGGCCTTGGGAAGGGAGCCTGGGAAGGCACCGGGCAGGCACTGGGCCCGTGGCTACTTTAGCCGGTGAGGAGCAGCTGGGAGCTGGTTACTGGGAGTTTTCACGTAGAGGAAGTGAAGATGGAGTCTGGGTGACTCGATGTTTTACTGCAAGGCCAGACATTGCTACATGAAAAGACACTGCCCCTGCACCTCTGTGGCAGGAGCTGATGTGGGATTCTGTGGTTCTGCACAAAGAAGGGCCATGCTGGAGCGGACAGAGCATGGTTGGGCTCTGGACAGGGCTGTGAGGGCTGGGCCCTTCCCCAGGGACTTGTTCTGCAGCCAGGTAGACCTTTAGCCTGTAGTCCTGGGGTCACAAGTACCCCCCACTTGAAATGCTGGGGTGGAATCCAGGGTTGCATGGGTGCTGGGCTTCAACTGCAGTGCTTCTGGCACTGTTCAAATTAGTAGAGCTGAAAGGAAACCGGAGTGGAGGCAGGAGAGAAAGCCTGTGGCGTAGGCGTCGAGGGAGCAGGGCGCCCTCTGCACGATGATTCCCCCACATCTCGCACACCTCATTAGGTATGGCCTGCTTCATAATTCTAAAAATACACATTTTTTGCTTTAGTAAAAATGTCGAAAATTCTGATGTTGACTTGGACTCATTTTCACTGTCACTGTCCTTCCAGTGATGCAAAGGTAGATGACGTGGGTGCTCGTACCCTTACACTAAGGTGGGACTGTGTTTTCTATCCCTGCCTTTTTTTATTTTTTTATTTAGTGTGGGGTCTACAGGATCTCACTACACAGATTGGACTTGTAGTGATCCTCCTGTTTTCAGCCTCTTAAGCACTGGGATTATAGGTGCGCCATCATGCCCAGTCTCAGTTGCTGTCAAAGCTGTCTCAGCTCACTTTGGGGGACAGGGCTGGCAAGGCAGGCCAGGATCAAACCTCCGATCTCTGCATCTACCTGAGCAGGCAGCTTTAATCTGAACTATCTGGCTGGCCTCCTGCTTTTGTCTTATGGTGGAGAACTGAACTTGGGCTCTTCCTATGAGAGTTTGTGCCAGAATAGTAACAGCAGAGTAGACTTGGCATTTCTAGGACAGGGACATGGACTTTTCTCTCACGCTGTACTCCATGGAGCAAAGACAAAGGGATTTAAACGCTAGTTTCCCTCTTGGGTGGAACGTGTTAGGAGTCACACATACATCTCCATCTTACAGAGAACTGCTTTATCTTTTTTTCCTCTCCGTACTTTCTGTCTCACAGAAGGCATTCCATCCCAGCCCCATCTCCTGAGATCCCCAACTGGGCCTTGTCTTGCTTTTGTCCTGTCTTGGTTTTTGTCTGTCCCATCAGCCCTTCTTTCCAGGGTCCTTTCCTTGTCTCTGGCCTACCCTGGGGCATCGCCCTGGAGTGGGATCGCCACACCTAGATTGCGTCTCTAAGGCTGACACCCCGCTGTAGCCCAGGGCTCCAGAAGCCACCATACTCTTTAGCTGCAGTTGCTTTCTAGGCAACACGGCTTTCAGGGTGACACTGAGCTGGGCCTGCCGGCAAACAGTGACTCAGTCCTTCCTGTTGCAGTCATGTCTCTGACACAGGTGTGGACTCGTCTGGAAGTCCCAGTTGAGAGTGAGTAGCTCCTGCCCAGGACCTTCTCTGCAGGGAGCTGCTCAGGCCAGGGGAGATAGACCCCTCCTGTCCTGTACCGGCATGGGTGCTCCCCTGACCTGCTGAAAATTCCGACTGGGCAGGCCGTCCCCACCAGACTTCATGTTTCTTTCCCCATTGCTGCAATCACGTCTAAGCATTTCTGTCTTCTGGGATCCTGCTGTTTCCCGCCATTGTTCCCCACCATCTGAAAAAGTACCTAGCGCAGAGTAAGTGCCCTGAAACCTGCAGCGCGCAATCTGTGTTGCCGTGAGGAGTGACCCACGATGCCCCCGCCCGGTGGTGCAGGCCTTGACTCCATTTTCTTGGGAGGCTGAGGTGAGAGGATCACAACTTCGAGCACCACCTGGCTAACTTAGTGAGAACCTGGTTCAAAATCAGAAAAGGCTGGGCTCAGTGCTCAAACAGCCCCAGGTTCCTAACTCTAGTGCCACAGGGAAAAACATGACAGAGAAGACACCACCTTGGTGGGCACCAGTGATGGCTCTCCAGGTGACTTCAGAACTGAAGGGTGGATAGATTGGGTCCCAGGATCTGTTCTAAACGGGACAGCTGTGACCTACAGCTTATTTTAGTGGCAGATCTTGATCTTCATGGACATTTGCTCGTGTTTTGGAAACAGGCTGGTCCTAGCTAATAGTTTATATAGTAATGGATGTTACCTAGTGCAGCCTGCTTTTCTGGGTGAGGTCATGTTTTCTTACATTTAAGTACCCAGTGGGGAGAAAGGGCGCGCCCTGCTGGTGGTGAGCGTGGTGACTAGGAACTCTCCCCGTGTTTCCGCTGTAGGAGCAACACCAGGCCTTGCTGTTCCAGCTCACGCAGCAGCAGCAGCAGCCACACTACCACCCACCTGAGCTGCAGCCGCTGCAGCTGCCGGGCCCCACGCAGCTCCCTATCAACAGCCTGCTTGCAGGAGCCCCCGCACCCCCTCTGCACACAGCTACCACTAATCCCTTCCTCACCATCTATGGGGATGGCGCTGGCGCTGGCGCAAAGGTCACAGTAAGTGTCTGTCCCGGGCCAAGGTTGCCTAGTGAAGGGCCCACGGTGGGCGGTCGTCTCCAGCCCTGGGTGAACAGGTCTAGCAGCTGGTTGGCTGACGCTGGCCTCTGTTTCCAGCAAGGTCACCACTGGGATTCCAGTGCAACGCCAGAGGCCATTGTGTTAGCAATTTTCAACCTCAAAGTATGTATTAATAAGGAATAGCATAATCAAAAGGCAATATGTGGTGTTTCTTTATAATTTTTTCCTTATAAACTTTAATTTGCTGAGTTATAAAACAAGTTGATACAATCTAGGAGTTTCTATTTTGATCAAAAGTACTTCTCAAAATTGAACACTAATTGTACATAAATTTTAGAGGAAGTAATCCAGATATCCTACCAGATTCCTTTTTAAAGAAAGTAAATCAATCACATTTTAATGGAATTTTAAATATATTACTAAGTATGTAAATGATAACATCTTACCGTCGCAGTGTAAAAGACACATTAAAAAATGGATACAGGTACATTGTGTGTGCAGGCTGTTTCTGTCACTATGATTCTGACTTAGTCCTACGAGCAGGAAGGCTCTGGCTCGTGCAGAAAGGAGGTGAGACTGTCCTGGACAGTGTTGTGTTCACTGTTCATTGTGCATTGTCTTCACAAACTGGAGATTTTAGTAATGAGAATGGACTCTACATCCTGGGTAGCTGGTTTACAGGGACTCCTCAGAGCCACTTCTTGGTGGTGAGCTTTAACCGTTTGAGTCCCAAGCAGCGCAATCATTGCGCTGCTGAGATTTTTTGTCGAGAAAACCCAGCACATTTTGAACATTGTGGACAACTGACTGTGTGTTACCGATTGTCGAAGTCGCGCGCTCGGATTTACTGACGCAAGTACACTGAGATATTGCTTTACTCTTAACTGTTTCCTTGTAGATTATGTATGCATTTAAAACCATGCAGTTGATTATGTTAAAGGCTACCTTTTCCCAATATTTAACTGATTTTCGTTCATCGAGATAGGTATACAGCATTTTATCCAATTCATCGATGAAAAATAAAGCGCTATCGTGCTGCTTGGTATTTCTCGACATAAAATAAAACAAGCGCTATCACGCTGTTTGGGTCTTTTCGTACTCATTTAGAGAAAGCGTGGTTGTGCTGTTTGGGATTCTTCGACAGTGTTTTTTCAATACCCCCTGGGACTCAAATGGTTAAGCACAGAACTTGTCTCCTAGACGTCTGCCTGCTCTCGCATGGGTGGAAACAAGTGAGTCTACCGTAGTTCTGGACGTTTCCTGTTATTTTTCACTCTTTTGTTCACAAGAATTTTTTTCTCATTAAAAGGAGAAATACAGGATGAGAAGTATGGAGCCCCAGTAATGAATATAAAATAAGCTAATTGCTTGATAGAAGAGATTAGGGCTAGAAGTGACACTGAGTCCTTGGTCTCCAAGGTAAGATGTGGAGCCTACTGTGTAAGAGAAGCAAAAGCAGGGTAGAATAAGCCATAGCCCAAGGGTAGCAGCAGTGTGGGTGAGGGCTGGTGACTCTCTTGGTCAATAAGTGCTTCACGATCCGTGATCCATGTTGCTGTGTCTGGAATGGTAGCCTTTCCTGTCCAGCAGGTAGTACCATGCCTCTTTTGTCCTTGGTAGTATTGAATTCAATATTTTAAAGGCATTTACCAGTAAGTTTATGTCTCTTCAATTAGCCTGAAAAATAGCCAGGCTAACACTGTAAAAAAAGTTGTAGACATCTGTCATCTTTGATGTGTTCCAGTTGTGGTTAAAGAGGGTATTATCCTAAGCATTGGCCAGAATCAATTTAGCTAATAATGCTTCTGGTTTTTGTTTCTTTTACTGCAGAGAATTAGTGATAAATCTGGGCCTGTAGCTCAGGAGAAAAGTTGACCCCTGAAAAACACCCGAGATGGCCTCTGCTGTGGTTGGCCCTGCATGGCTGCCACTGCGGTCCCTGAGGACAGCTGTGACCCAGCGACAAGGCCACAGGACAGAGGACACGCGAGGGCACTTTTGTAAGATGCCCACTGATTTTCTTGTTGCTTTGTTGCACTGAAACGGAAATCCTGTATCCCCTACCCCACCCAAAGGTTTTGAACTTTGAAAGAAAATGTAATAGCTAACTTTTGTCGATGAAATAACTTACATGCAATTAGTTTATGAACCCAAGAAAAACTGAATATAGTTGGTACACAACTAGTTGTTATAAATGGAGATGTGAATAGCAAAACTATAAAGACTTGTTCCACTTACAGACCACTTGGTTTTACTGTACAAGTTGGAGTATGAAATACCATCATTTCTTTGGGTTACGGTGTGCCTGCTCTGTGAGTCAGTTCTGAAATGTCAAGGCACTTGGCTTCTGCTCTAGTCACTAAACACAGTCAGCTGTACCATGTCATCCACCTGGACTCTGCAAAACCTTGCTCAAAATACTTCCTTTCTGATGAATCTCCAGTTTAGGGAATTGGATTAGAATGTAACATTTTGGTTCTGCTAAAGGTACTCTTCTTTAATATTAGTCAAGACCTGCTTTTGTAGGGACACTGAGTTAAGGAAGTTCTGAGGCTGCTGGGAGCCAGGTCAGTTCAAAGCAAAAGGCTGCACTGGGGTGTGGCCTCGACCCACTGCCCAGGCCCTGCCTTCCTTGTGATTCTGTGCTCTGCACACAGCTCAGGCAGTGCTGTTTCACCTAGGAGTTTATCCACTAATGGTCACAAAACAGATTGAGGGGCTTTGGTGAGAATATGCATTTGTTTTACTTAGCAACTTCCCACTACTAACCATTCAGACTTGCCGGCCCTGTGCTTCTCCACTGTGGGGTCCTGCATCCTGGCCCTGCTTCCCATGGCTCTCAGGGAGTCAGGACTCCTCTGCTGCAGGTGCAGCTCAGTTTGGAAAGGCCCTGTTACTAGTGGGAAGCCCAGCTGTGATAAGACCTCCACTGTGTACTTAGCTGGAAGAACATGCTAATTCTGCAATATGTCTCTTGGTTAAACATTGCACAGTTCTTACCTCATTTCTGTAAATAAGGTTTTGTGAATCTGTTTTGTATTGTGAAAAATTCATAACATTGATATTTTGATTTGTAATATTTCTAATTGGTAGATTTAATTGAAAAGTAAAATTAATTTATTTTTATATGTTCAGGGGAATTTTAAAGAAAGTTAAACCTTTTGTAGATAATTTAAAAAATCAGTGTGGTTTATTTTACTTGTTTAACCCACTGGTTGTTATTCTGTAACAATTTGTATAAAGGGTAAATTTTGAATGTGTTGTTATTTTGCCTAGATGTAAAATTCGACATGTATTAAAATGTACAAAGTTTTGTTAATAAAATTTAACGATGTTTGTAATTTGATGCTGTTCCTGCTTGGGGTCCTGAGCCCTGCTGGGGGCCATTCTGGCCTGCGGGCCAGGCCTGTGTGGCACCTGTGTCGTCCGTGGGCACCAGCAGTGCCGTGGCCTCTGCCAGTGAGGTGCCAATCTGGAGCTCCGGCCCAGAGTGCTGGGGATCAGCATTGAGAGGAGAAAGGGGCTGAGTTCTATGTAGTAAGCAGGGAAATGACCTCAGGTGGGTGTCTTAACTTTCTTTATTGCTGAGACAAAATATATGACACTCAAAGTTAAGGAAGGAAAGATTTACTTAGCTCATAGTTTGTGAAAGTTTCAGTCCATACTCAGCTGGCCCAAGGGAGTGTGGGTGGAGGACAGCAGCTCAAGGCAAAGCAGGACTGGCAGAAAGCAGCAAGCAGCTAAGGCCCACAGTGCCTGCCCTCTTTTGGTCCAGACTACACGCCCTCACGCAGGACTCTTCCTCACGTGGACCTGCCTGTTATCCACACCCAGAACTAGGCCACACCATGAGTGCACTAATTTTAGTGATCGCACACTAGATCCAGCCGCTTCTCAAGTGTCAGCTATGACTGAGGCTTTGGGGCTCATCTTGACACAAGCTATTGAACAGAGATCGTTAGTTATAGCACGTTAATAGGGTAGCAGTTATACTTGGGAAAGACTAAATTTATCTTTGTATGAACTGTGATCAAGCTACAGTATGTTTCAGTTTTTAAAATTTATAGGGCTGAGGACATAGTTCAGTAGAATAAGCGCCTGCCTGGCAAGGGCAGGGTGCTGAGTTCAATCCCTGGTACTGCAAAAATAAAATAAAAAATGAAATAATTTATAGCTAAAGTTCCCCTCACTGCAGATGCACCTCTGTAGCAGTTCCCAAGTTCCCTTTCACCAGTTTCTTTGAAGTGTGGAGAGGGGAGCATTGTCAGAGAAAGGCGGGCTCCTATAGACATCAAGGTGTCCTCATCTACCTTGCCGGCTGGCTCTGGCACCTCACGACTCTGGCCCTCCTTGGCCACAGAAGGGAGCTGTTGCCAGTGGCTTCAGGATGTGGGACTGTGTGCAGAGCATAGGTGCAGAGAGACCAATGTGCTATTTGCAGTGGAGACATTTTGAAAATGAAACACTGGCCATTTCTGATCAGCAGTGTTGAGGCGTAACCTAGAGCCAGTCCTCTGGGCCAGAGGTTCTGGGTCTCTTAGGTACAGGAGTTACTGCAGTGCCCTGGAGCTAGTATGGAGTAAGGTTCAGTGCCAGAGGAGCTTTGTCCTGCACAGGCAGGGACTCATCTAGAAAGTCCTGTTCCCGAGCCTGACACCCACAATTGTGTGTCGGAGGCCACTCCTGGCACTGTACATTTGGGCCTTGTGTGAGTGCTAGGTCTCCCCAACCCTTCGGGGTACCTTTGTATCAGCCTGGGGATTTGTGCCTGGGCTGCATGTTCCGCCAAGGAAGAGGGCCACCAGTCCAGGCTGGCCTTGTACTTGAGGCCTTCCTCTTATCTCAGCCTCCCAAGGGCTGGGATTTGGGAGGTGTCTAGTAGGGTGTGGTACCAGGCCGGGCTGACACCCTGTCATGTTGTGCAGGTTAAAGTAGGCCTTTCAGAGTGAACTGGCCATAAGCTTTTACACACATTTGGAAACCCCTTTTCGCAGGGCTGAGCGAGTGCTCTGCTCCATGTCTGCAGCCCAGGAAATCCTCCCCTGAATGAGTTTCACACTGGTGAGCATGGGGACAGTTGTTACTTTTCTCCTCAACATGGTTACTGGCAACAAAGGAAATATCTTCACTGAGGGGTTCTTTGCAATGTGGTATCCCTGGGTCGGTTCACAGCTGGGGTTGGCAGCTCTGAAGGAGACTCTCTCTCCCAGGTAGAGTTGCAGCTTCTCAATCTCCTGTTTCTCCTGCTGCTTTGGAGTCTGCAGTCCAATAGTCAGGAGACTGGTTTCCAAGTCTGGGCCCCTAGCCACAGGAGGATTCTCTTAACCTATGTGGTGTTAGCTTTGACATTTCTTAGATGGCAGAAGTCCTTGTCACCACATTTTTAAAACCAATGGTGGTGACATACATAGGACTCACTGTGAAGGGACCTGAAGGACCAGTGGTGTTGGGAGGGGAGGAGCCAGGGGGTCTCTGCCCTCAGGGCAGGACAGCAGCTTTGTTTATGGCTCCACTGGGGATGGAGCAGCCACATCAGACTGCTTCAGGCCAGGTGCTACCTGAGCCACTGAGCTAAACCTCAGAGGCCCCAGGCCTAGACACCTTGGGGGGTGGGGTTGTGTGCGACCCGCTGGTTTGCACAGCTCTGTCCCTTCCCCCACTGGAAATTCAACCCTGGGCCTTCCCAGTGAGCGCTTCCTTTCCTTATATACTGAGACAGAGTCTCACTACGGAGCCCAGGCTGGCCTCCAACTCATAGTGACCCTATCTCAGCCTCCTGAGTATTGGGACAGCAGGTGTGTGTCACACACCTGGCACAGATGCTAAATACTTTAAATTGCTTCAGCCTGGGGCAGACTTTATGTGCCAACTTGGGGTGGAATCCCTTACCCTCAAGGCTGCCCCCTCTCTAGAGAAGAGAGGACACTCGTAGCACTTGAGTCCTAGGATGCCAAGGGCATTTTTCAGAGATTCTTCCATATTCTTGAGTACTGAACAAAGAATTGGACAACATATGCAAAAAAGTAATGAGGTCTTATATTTACTAAAGGTAGGGAAAGGACAGCTCTACAGAGAGCAAGAAGGAAAGGCTGTGAGCTCCTGTGTCCCCTGAACCTCAGATGGAGCAGAGCTACAGCTGTGCTATTACAAACCAACCTGATCTCACACTAAAACTGAAAGTAGCACTTCCAAGTGCAGGAACTATGCTGTTTCTCTGCACCTGTCCTGGTTTTCTGTGATTCATTCCAGTCCTGGAGGATTCCTGGAAAACCACCCTGACCTGTTCTAGTGTGCAGCCACACCTGCCCAGGGATCCAGAAGGGGCTGCTTTCATGACTGCAGACTGTCCCCAGGGGGCGCACTTGAGGCTGAATCCAGCTTCTTGACATCCTTGCTTTTCAGGAAGCTTTTCCCACAGAGGTTGTGAAAGTCAGCCTAGGCTATCAGGCCAGCCTGGACTACACAGTTTTTAAATTTTTGTCTCAAAATAAAACGCAAACAAAAACAGCAGCCAGGAATGGTTGCTAGCTAAGGCATGGCGGCTCTAGGAAATGTCCCTGAGCTTCCGATGGGGGGCGGGGGGGACACCTGGCATGGACCTGAGCCTACCAGGCCCTGTGTGGCCACATCCACCCCTGGTCCTCAAACTCAGTGCCGATCCCTGCTCAGCCAGTGTTTGTCTCAGGACCACTAGTGGGGGTGCGGGGCCTTCTGAGGACTTAGGGTGTTGTCTCCCAGCAGAGAGCAGGTTGGGTTCTCACCCATCACTGACTGCTTCCTGGTACCTATCACACACTGTGGGACACCTTTCACCAAAACACCTTTGGAGTGAGGAGAAAGAAAATCACATGTCGCCCAACCCTTCCCCTTGACACAGGATCAGCTCCAACTGCGGCGCACAGGTCTCTTATTTATTTACTAAGGCACATGACGTATAGAAATACTGAGGTACAAAATGCAAGTTTCTGCATAAGAGTTTTCAAATATCCCTTATGGAAATCGAACGCGGGTGTCATCCTCGGCATGCTCAGCTTTTCACTTGTCTCTTCTTCTGAACCAGCTCCACCAGCAGCCGGTACCTGGCGATGCAATCCTCCTGTAGGAGAGAGGAAGGGTGAGAGGGTGCTGGGGGTGGACCCTCACCCTTGGAGGGACTGAACGCACTGGGCAGAATGGGTGATGAGCATGTGGTGCCCACCCCCTCCTAGGCCTGGAGTTGAAGCTCGAGGGACAGCAGGGGAGCACGGAGGTCCTGCTCATTCCCAGTGAAACAGGAAGGCCCCAGTCCCACCCTGCCCACCAGTTCTGGAACGTCACAGACCCTGCCCCGGGGGCTCCGAATAATGGCTTGTTCTTCTCCCCAGATGCTCATCATTTGCAAGAGGGCGACAGGTAAGGTAACCAGACCAGTGCAGCCAGGGGTGCATGGCCACAAGGTAGGTTCCTAATGTGGGATTTCAATGTTAAAAAATGCAGTTCTGCCAATAACCCACTACTATTATGGAATATTGCTCTCTGTATATAACTACTTTCTCTTAGTTCAATGAGAAGAAATATTTGTATCAATAGCATTTAGAAGAGTTATCATCATGTCTGCATCTTGTACTCTGAACAACTACTATGAAGACAATATGCATTGTATGTAATATTGATACAATATGCATTGTATCAGTTCCTGTGCCTGTCCTAACATGTTTTGAAACTGTCTCAGTATTCTTATTAAAAGCAATAAAAATAAAAAAAAGAAAGAAGGTGTGCATGGGAAAGGTAAGGTCAACTGCAGACTTCCCTGAGGCCTGAGGTGCTTTGGCATCACTGATCATCTAAGAAAGCCAGTGCCCTGGGCAGCGTTCCTCCGCGGGGAGTGGCCCTCCTGATGGTGTCCCAGAACGGGAGGTGACTCTGGATGCCCGTGAGGAATGAACGCACTTGACGCTCCATTTCTCTCAGGCCTCACAGAAACCTGTAACGCACTTTACCTTTCCCGTCACACCGTGGACACTCACATTACACTGCTTTCCTCCCCGTACCTTTCGGCTTTCCCTTCTAACTCTCCTCAGCCCTTCAAATCTCACTAACTTCTCCAGTCTCAATTCTGGGACTCTCCTGAGAATTTATCTTCACCCAGTTCTGGGTCAAATATCCCTTGTAAAGTAGAATAACAACCTGCACACACTCACGTGCTCAGGTGTCGTCTAAAACGGAAACACCTTTGTTTGATCAGTCTTACCTATGTCTGTTGATCTAAACTGATTTGATGATGAAAATATGTAATGCAACCATTGTTAAATTTTTCTTGTCTTGAAATTCTGTATATATGTACTCTTACTTGATACTTTTACTCTTTAAAATAAAATTAAATCTATTAAAAAATAAAATGGAAACACTTTAGTTTTCTGAAGTCGGTGCTGTGCTCACCCTAGGTCTCAAGAAATTTCTCCTTTTGTGACTTCTGGGTCTCTTTCTGGCTGGACCTTGCATCTCTTTAGTCACTTTTTGCCCACTTCTCCTTGATCGGGCAATCCCAGTGTCCTTGGGATAGGGAATGTCACCCGTCCTTATCACTTGTATGACTACTCAGACTTAGATGGCTCCCAAGTGACTTTCACTAGCTTTAGCTTCTCTTCAGAAATTGCGAAGATGGTCAAGCAATGGCCGTGACTCATTCAGAGAGCTGACACTGACAAAAGGTCTACAAGCTGCTGTACATAGTTCCAGGGTAAATCCTGAGGGGATTTTTTTTTAAAATAATTTTTATTTATTTATTTTATTTTATTTTTTAAATTTTATTTTAAAGAGTAAAAACAGCAGAAACAAATATAGAAAAACAGTAACAAGCAAGAGTACATATAGTACAGAATCTCAAAACGAGAACAAAAATTTAACAATGGTTGTATTACATATCTTCATCATCAAATCTTTTTAGATTAATAGATATAG
>PVKN010026366.1:0-13822 GCA_004027915.1 Capromys pilorides | reverse complement strand
AACAAGATAAGTGAAACAGGATTTTTTCTATCTATTTCTTGAGTTCAGAATAAACTATCTTTCTTTTCTGCCCAATAAATGCTGAAGGTTCCATCAAAGCAGGGTGGTAAAACTAAACTTAGCTTTTATAATAAAAATAATGTCAAATTCAATTTCCCTTTCTACTACCAAGTAATGCTGAAATGTTTTGAAGTAGCAGCGGGCTGTAGGGTAATGCAATCTGCAAAATATCACCAATATTTTCAAACATGTGGTAATGATTTTCCTCACACTTAAAAGTGGCCCCAATTCTAACAATAAGCATGATTGCTTTAGAAAAAAAAGTCAAGTTTGACAGGTTTGCTGGCCATTTTTTATTGTTCCCAATAAGAGATCAGTAAGTTTTTATAATACTTCAAAAGCACTGCATTTGTGTGAAAGGGTAGTGATGATCACTATAAATCTGTATCTTGCAAGCAATATTGGGGCCAGTACACTAGTATGGCAATGAATTACTTTACTGAACTAAGTTAAGTACAATTTATAACTTGTAGGATATATATTATAAATTTCAATAGTTATTTAGTTAAAAATTTAAACCCCATATACTTTGTGAGATATATTTTATTTATTTATTTATTTATTTATTTATTTATTTATTTATTTGCAGAACCATGGATTGAACTCAAGTCTTTGCTCTTTCCAGGCAAGTGCTTATTCTACTGAGCTATCTCCCCAGCCAATGAGGTATATTTTTTTAAAAAATATGCTATTCTCACAATATTTTGAATTCAAAATGGAGATTTTACTCCACAAAATAATCTTGAAATTATGGGGATGCATATTGTTGATAAAACCCAAACTATATCTGTTAAACTATAAACAAATCTAAATTGTATCAAGTTTGAAAATATATTACAGTTTATCTCAGACTGTTGTAAAAGTAGATGAACTGGTACAAATATTTACAGTAGTGAAATAAAAGGACCGGAAAGTAAAGTTCCAGGACCTTATCATGACCCATCTTCAGGAGCTCTTTACTGAAAACAAAATGGTGTGTGTTTTATATGATAAATTGATCACTGGTAACATTTGAAAATTGCGAAAAGTCTTCATTTTGAAATGGCACACATCTGTCTTTTTGGTATGCATTCATTCAAGATACGAAGTAAAATTCATGGAAGTTCAGGCGTGATAGAAAAATGTTTCACAGGTAGAACAAGAATGATTTAATAAGTTCTATGAGAAGTCAATTTGCATGGGATCAGCACCCAGCCTGTAACAGTGGTAATGGATTGTTGGTTTGATTTTATACCACTTGACATCAGATTACAATGCACTGAATAAATGTTAACCTATAATCCCTTTAGAAAAAGTAAGCGTTGTTTGTCTTCCCTCCTAGAGACCACATTGATTTTCTTTTATTGGATGCCCAACCACTGCACCTTAGATTGATTACTTTGAATTAAATGTGCAGAGAACATTTTTATTATTCTAAAAGAGTAATCTTAACATTAAGGACATGCACTTCCTCCCATCCTCTCTGTATTACAGAATGCATATTCAGCCACATCCTTTGGATTTCTTTACCCATTTTGTTTCAGGACTGCTGTGTTGCTGACCCTGACTCTGCCCCTATGACCCTTGACCCAGACGCATCTGACCAGTCAAGGCTCTGGGGGTGGCAAATTAATAGAAGCCCTGCTTGTTAATTGCATAAAAGAAAAGCCAGAGAATTCATCACCTCAGTCATGGCCATTGCTTCCCTTTGACCCCCTTCTCCCACAAGATTTTTGCTGGTGGTCACATCTGTGGTTTCCCTATAGCCTACATATTTGCCATATAATTATTCAGCATCAAAGCTTATTAATCAAATCGATGCTGTGTTTTAAATGGAAATTGCAGGATTAATACAAGCATTCGTTTCATCCCGAAAATCTTGATGGCTTTAGCACATGGAATCCAATTGGAATATAAAAGAAGGGATGTAGAGACCTGATTGAATTAGCGGAGGCATGGTGCACATTAAATTACATACGCCAGCAGGGTTCCATGCTTTTATGGTAAAATACTGCTTTGGGGTCCATACGTCATATACTTCTTGCGATTCTCTGTAACTCATTAGCAGTCTCAAAACCAGCAAGTGCAGGAAGTGTTTCTGTATTTTAAAAAGATGTTTTCAAAATATTCAGTATGCGTTCAATAGAAAAATAGTGTTCTATGACTATGTTATTGGACATCAGATGGTCACAGAATTTATGGCTAAATGTCAGTATATTTCCTAGCAGACAGTGCTTGGCCTTTCTTTGTGGTATGCAAAAGGATAGGAAAATCTGTAACATCTACTTTCAACAAATTCATGTTTTTCTAAATGCCTTTATATAGGCTGTTGATAAATATTCATTGAATCAATAAGAATTATTTTTATATAGTCTGAAAGTCATGTATATTTATTTTACTATATTTGTTATAGAAAACACTTTTTCAGATGAAAACTTGAAAACCAGAGACACTGCAGACATCTATTGACGAGTCCCACAAAGATATTAGCCAAGCTCAATAACTTATTCTTTGGGGTTAACCCTGACCTAGTGCTAGATTAACATTAGATCATCAATAGCGCAAGGAAATAAGGTCAAATTATATTCTTTGGTTCTTCAGTTAGAAAGTTCTGGTGCATTGGGGAAACTTTCTTTCCATAGGGATTTTTCTAATAGTTTTTGTTCTTAATTTTTGTCAACAGATAAAAAAAAAAGAAAGTGACTGTGTTTCTTTTAACAGCCCTGTTATGGATGTGGATAAACTGTCCACACCTTTATGCATGGCAATTTGAAGGGGATTTAAATATCATGGAGTTGCAATTGTCTTTAAAAAGACAAAGAGTTGTAAAACAGTGAAGTCCAGGCTTTGTCTCTGCTAAGAAAAGTATGCAGTCATTTTTGAGACTGGACCTACTTTTGTGTTTTGCTTTGTTTTAGTGAATAAATCCAAGATCTTTCCACAAGGCCTCGATGTTCCATATGCATCATTGTCTGTACCACAAAAAAATTTAAAACATATTTACTGCCTACCCCGTCGTGTGAGCTTCTCTCTCATCCAACACAGCAAAAGGAACACTTCATGCACAGAGGGGGAGCTACATTTCGTGTCCTGTCATCCTTGTGGCTAGGTGTCTTTGTACAGTGAACAACTTGCGTTGCTGAGCGTGGCCAACCTGTTTTCCATGGATACACAGAGCTTTTCTTACTTTCAGATACTAAACGTCAGATTAGGGTGCTTTGAAAATTCAACTTCAGCAAGAATTTAGTCCCACAATTTTGAGAAATTTCTGATATAAAATGTAATTTTTTCTTCTTTGGAGTACATCTAAATGCCCTGTGTCTGCCGGATTTGACTTGGTACTCTCTGAGACCAGGCATGAGTTTCTTACCCTTTATTCAGTTGCACTGCTGTTCAGCACAGTCCCTGGAAGGCCCCTGCCTCTGTTCTTCCTTTTATTCTGCACCATTGTTCTATAGTCTTTTTGAACACATTTTAAAAATCTGAATGATGCATCATTCTACAGCTACAATCCTAAAAAAAGAAAAAAAATTATAATATTTTTATGACTGTATTTATGAAATTGCATTTGACAATCATGAAAACAAGCTGCTGTAGTATATTTCCCAGCATAAATGCATCATTTTAATATGTCCCTTGCCAAATTAAATGATTTTACTTACCAAGTATTACATATACTTCACGCTCAGTTGTAAAAGATAGTTGTAAAATAAGTCAGCTTAGCAAAGAGATAGAAGATTTTAAGATTAATTATATGTGGAATACTGTCAGGGGCTGTTAGTTGGAAATAAATCACATCCCTGATCTTTCATTCTAATTACCATTATTCACTATTTATATATGACCAAGAATTTGCTCATCATGGACTAGATGTAACTTATACTTCCTCATTGTCTCCTAATAAGAGTTTAGATTACAATGAAAATTTTCAGGGTGAATGAAACTATTAATCCAGCTCTACTTTTATGTCAACTGGGTTTGATTTTGTGTATAGATAAATGTGGACATGTACAAGTGTGTGCAATTGTGTGTGTGTGTATTTCATGTTCATGAAGTTATTTGTGAGGCACTGTACAAGACTGTTTTTTTTAAAGTAGTTCTGCTGATCTTTTCTTGTCAATGGTTTAGAAATAAAATTCTTCAGTATCAGCCATTCAGTAAATAAAAGTAATGAATCATTTTGATGTTGTTCCTTATTAATAGCGAGGCAAAAAAGTCACTTACCTGAAAGCCATTTGTTTACTGATGAGTAATTTTATTTTTGTAAATACGAAAGAGAAGAGCTGTTAAGTCCATATTTAATGTATTATACATGTTTTCAAGAGAAAGACAGAGAAAACTGAAAACTGAACACTTGCAAGTCCTTATATCTGGACAAACTATGCTTATGACTCCTTTTGCATGGTAGGACATTCACACATCTTGTGCCTTCCTGGGTTTATGCATTCTCTTTGCTGAAGTGAGCTATGGTCTATTCTTTCTATTTCTATGATATGAATAATTAGAGGATTTATCTAAATCAGAAATAGCACAGAGAGGAAATAGTTAGTCTTCTCACCATAACATGTAGTCAGAATCTAAAGAAAAATAATGCCTGGAGGATTCTATCATGTACTGACCACACCAAAGCAAGTGTGCTTAAATAGTTGGTCACAAAAATAAATTTGTCATAGACTGGAAAACAAGTGTGCAGAGGAAGGTGGACGTTCAAGTTGCAAAAGATACGTACAGAGCTCTGATTCTTGAGAATTCACTCTACAAAGTATGCAGATGGACATCATGAAAGAACAGAAAGATGTTCAGGGCATTCCTTATGTTCTACAATAATCTAACAATTCATCGGGAAGTGTATTTAGGCTTTCCCAGAATAAACCCATAGAGTCTTGGTGGGCTTCACTGTGAGTTGCACTATCTGGAGTTAGTTATTTCAAGTTCACCTGGTTTTCCTTATTATTATAATTATGATATACCACCATGTAAATCCTTGAAAAAAAACATTATTTTGAATATGATTCAATGTTCTCTAAGAGAAGAAATAAATACTGTTAAAACTTATTTATATTGTAAATATATTTTGTTAAAAGGGACAAAATCTTTAATATGATTTCAGATTAGACTATTTTCACTCAATTTCTATAAATCTTTGCTAATATATGGAGAAATAAACTCAGATTTTTTTTTTAAATTTTATTTATTTTTATTTATTTGTTTGCTTGTTGTGTTTGTTTGTTTCTTTATTTATTTTATTTTGTGGCTGGCCCAGCCTGCCCTGGTGGTGGGGCTGGCGCAGCATGTGGTGCCGGGGATTGAACCGCAGTCCCTGCAGTTGCCTGAGCTTTCCCAAGCAGGCGCTTTAGACCACTGAACCATCTCGCTGGCCCCTAACTCAGATTTTTTAAAAGAGCAGATTATATTTATTTGGGGAAAAGAAAGCCTCTGTCCAAGAGAGGGACAGAATGGAACCCTCATGGGTTGCCCAAAACTCAGAATTTTTATGAAAACTTATGATAAATATCAGGAAAGATAGTTTTAGGAATTTGTACTTATACACATGCACAATATCTTTTTCTCTTGTATGTATTTTAAAATAAATAGATTAAATTATCCAGCTTGTCAAGTGACTGATGCCATTTGATGACTGGCTCTTTATTTCTTGTCCTGGGATTATATACTAATGATTTAGTTTGATATATGTGGGATGTAGGTGAAAAAACTGTATTTGGACAAGTACTTATATTTTTGGCTGAACCATCTCTAACCAATAAAAAGTGCACTTTTATATTACATAATACACATTTCAAGGGGATATCCTCTCCTACCATTAAAGGGAAGACATTTTCTTTTGGCAGTTTTCTTATAAAACAAAGAAATCTCTGCAATTTCTTAATGCGTTGGCCTGATGGGGAAGTAAGCGATCTACATAAAATTCTCACGATACAGATACGTTTGTAATATAAGAACACCACGAAATAAACAACAGTTGAAGAGTAATGTTTTGTTTCCCTAACAGTGGAGTGCAATGATAATGTAAAGCATGTTCTAAGAACACAGCCATGCAGATAACAAGCCATAAACACAGAATGATGCAGTGAAATCATTTTGAAACAAAAAACTGATAAAAGCAAGGCATTTTTCAAAGAACACATCTCCAATACACAGATGATGCCTTATATTTAACAAGAGCCCCAGCCTCCCTTGCCTGAGCATGCCGGAAAACTGGGCGGTACAGTGGACGCTGGCGATCTGCTGCTCATCGCCGGACGACTGGAACAAGGAGAAAGTTTTAACATCAGATTTTAAAAAATTTAAAAAATTGATTGAAGGTTCATGAATGCCTTCAGTAACCTCTTTGTAAAGTCTGCATGTACCCAGGGCTCAGATGTTCTTTAAGGAAAGCCCATCAAAGCCAATAATGCATTCTCTGCTTTGACTGGCCAAACAATGCCATAAACTAAAGATTCAGTCCAGGATGATATCCCACCTTGCACCAGCGCCTCTGATAGCCTAGGACATCTCAACAAACACTTGAAATGCTACCAAACCCAAGCTGCCACTTCACATGATTTATGATGTCATTAATGTCAAGCTATCAGTGGACAAGAGTAAAAGAGACAACAGCAAAGCTGACTAAAAACAAATAGTTTTGATTAAACTCAAGGACGTTCAGTACAGCTTTCAGAAAAAAGGCATTCATCATTTCCGAGGCTGACCTTGTTTTTTTTTTTTTTTTTCCCCCTTCGTTTTTTAAAATACTAAATGCAAACATAATGCATGTTAGTATTCCTGCAAGTCTGGGCACTATAATATATGGCCACGCTTGCAGGCAAAAGGGAGTAGAAGCGACCACACCTTTTTCTCTGGGGCTGATTGAGTAGCTAATTGACCCTTTTCCTTAAACTCTTCCTTCTGCCTTCCTTTTATTTCCCTGAAGAATCCTGTCATTCCCCTTTTAAATAATTTCAAAAGAATTTACCCTTCCTATCCACTTTCTGGGTTTTTACAGTGTCACTTTGGGATTCAAAGAAGGAGGGACTAAAAATTGGAATAACAAGAGACACAGGAACACATGGCAGGTAAGAAAAGCTGGGGGTTCTTTTCATGGGAGTGGTTCTACCTACAAGCAGAGCTGCAACGCAGGTTCCCTAGATGCAGGAACTGCCTCTCAGAGTCCTGTATGTTTACGGCCTTGTAGTCGGGGCGTACAATGCTCTTTTATTTGACATGGGCCCTGTTCAGAGCATACCATTGCCCTGGTAAGCAAGAATTCAAATACACAAATAGAAAAAGAAGTGGAGGAGAAACATGGCATTTCAAAGATTTTGCTCTTCATCAACACCCAATTGGACAGAGTCACCTCAGGAAATCTTGTTTCATGCCCTTGTAAATGCTGCCATAACTCATTCAAACAACAGGAGGAAACTAATAGTTCAGGCTTTGAAAATGTATTTTAAAAAGCTGTCAGTCAGCTTGTTTTTCCCTTTAATGTAATAGGGTTTGCAACTCAAACACAAACTTTAAGCAGTGGAGTTCTCACCACATATTTCTAATATATTTCCAATATCTTTAAAACATCTGAGCTTTATGCCACTAATCATGTTATTTTCATCATCTTACACACTTTGAAACCATGAGGTTTTATCCGCTGATACAATTTTCACAGGCATTAATATAAAGTAAGTTATAGCTCACTATCAGACTAAAATCATTAAAAATACTTAATGTGGCATTTTATCTAGACTTCTAGTTAAATGAATTATAAAAATTAGCATCTCCTGAGACTTAAGATGAAGGCTGTAGTATTTTCTTTTTAAATGACCAGAATGCTTTCTGAAAGGCTGCCCTTGGTTAGCTGGAATCTTTGGTTCATGTACATTTAAAACAATCTTCCCTAAATGAGGTATATTTGCTCTGATTAACAAAAACTTTCTGCTATGATTTTTTTTATGGGAAATAAGACAGACTGTTTTATAAGTATTAACTGTGCATGAGAACATTTGTAATATCACCCTTGGAGAATAATAAACAGATACTAGAGATTGAAATTCTGACATAGTTTACAGAACAATAATCCAAACATCTGTTATAATGACAAGGGATTTGAGCAGAATAGAGAGTACATGGGAAAGCTCTGCTACTTTGAGTACAGTTATAACGTTAAATCAAAGCCTCGCAGTCAAGGCAGCTCGCTGCTAATATAAACAATTTTCTACATATTCCTGGGCCACGAGCCAGATCGCAGGATTCAGTTACAAGCACAAGGTCAAGAGGGAATCAACAATATGAAATTACTGCCTATGAATCAAAAGAATAAATGGATAATTAAATACGAAAACAAATTAGAAGGTATACTCTCATTTAACTCACCAAATGAATTTGTCGAGCAACTTAATGTATGGAATTTTTGTAAGAGCAGGATCAGTAGAGGCTCTAATGTACTTATTGATTAAATCTGAGCTTTTAACTTTTTTCCTGAGTCAGGCTCAACATATCATTTTTTTCCTACATACATATTCGAGTCCTTAAGAAAATCTAACACCTAATCATAACCACAAAGATAAATGTCTAATTGTAATTTTCTTCACAGAATAAAAGAAAGGGTGCTAAGAAGCTCCACACTGACAGAGCCACTATCCTTCAGCCTGGATTTCTAAAGGACACAAAAACAGGATGATACTGGATGAAATCTTTGGAATCAAAATGCCTCATGAAACGCTTCGGTCTAGCGATAAGCCTGATTTCAGACGTGAGTACAAATATTGTCATCTGAATGGGGTCAGATGACTTCTTCATTTTCGGTTAAAGGCATCCCCCCACCCAGTTCTCTCTTACCAACAGAAATATGTCATAAACTCACTTAGAATTGAAAACAAAGGAAAATAGAAAAGTGAATTAATGATAGTAAAATTTGAGAGGAGATTAATGCAATTTTCATTTTATTCGTTTGAAAAGGAGACTAGGACTGTCCTGAGATCAAACTTGTGAAATCTCTTCCTAGCAGACATTTTGTGAAAGCTAACCCTCCTGAATATGTATGTAGATCAAGGTCTATGAAAAGGGGCATCTTGGATGAGTTAGGGTAGGAAATTAAACAGATAAAACATCATAAAATGTTTTACATTAGCTTTGGGATGAGATTATAGAATTCACAGAGTTTTAAGTAAGACATCAAATGGGATCTCTATTATTTTCTGAAATCAATAGTACTTTTCCACAAAGGTTTCAAAAAAATGTAAAAGAACAACAACGTTAACCTCTACATTTTATGAATGGTCAAATATTTTCTGAATTATTAAAAGTATTACCTACAATAGAGTTGTTTACTAGTTCCTGTAGAAATACACACCAGCCTCCCCATGAATATAGCTGTCAAAACTGCATGGATGGCATAGGTAGCAACTGGTAGCACTGCGAGACAAGTGTGTCAGCAGGGAGCAGAGGGAGGAACCTCAGAATGTGAAGTACCACCGTAGGCCTGATAGTTTTATAACGTTTTCAGCAGTGTTTCCTGATGCCAACATAAAGGAATTCGGCACTTGGAGGTCCGTGCTTTGGTTCAGATACAGAGAGAGCAGGGAGAAGCCGCTAGCTCTGTCTTGAAAGGTAGCAACCAAGCTCTTCAATGTTGACTGGGGGGTTGCTCTTGATCTTGTCTTATTTTTCTGGTCTACTGCATTAGACACTACCAAGGCCATGCAGCTAGAACTTGAAGGGATGAAACACTTTTTTCCTCCAGAGAGGAACTTCATCTCCTAGGATGCTGAGAGTTTTCCTTTCCCTTTTGTCCTGCTATTTGATCCTCTGGGCTGTGGAATCCCAGAAAGAGACAGTTTCTAAAGTGGGGACTAAAAAGTGAAACCCAAGGAAGCAGAAACTACTAATAAAATCAAAGAAAGGAAGTAGCATGGGAAAGTGACACTTCTGTTTATCAGTTCTAGGTTAAGCCCTGAACTTGAACTTGGTTCTAAATGGCATTGCAACAGCTTCCAGGGTGAGCAATGGATGGAGCTATGGCCAGGGCTCAGACTGACCAGTGGATTCTGCAAATGCAGGACTGAAAATAACAACAGCACTGTAAGTGCTTAAACAAAAGGATCCAGATTCGGATGTGATATGTCTATGTACTGCTGTCTCGCAATGAATATATTCCTTATGTATAAAAAGCAGACATGTATATAAAAATGTAAAATAGACAAGATATAAATATAGACTATAATGCAAATGTGCACTATTAGGAAATTTTAAAAAAGAAATAAAGATAATCTGCCATTAAAACCATAGCTTCTATGAAAAAACATAAATGAGTTCCATCCCTTATAATATATAAATAAGTCTCTGTTATGGTTTGTGTATAGGTGTCCCCCCAAACCCTCATGTAGTCACTTGGAAGTTTCTGGAATTTGTGATTGATTATTGTGGATGTGGGTGCAAATCACCTGGGGCAGGTGATTTGCATTTCAATGTAAGGAAGGAAGAGCAGTTAGCTGCTGGAGCTGCTGCTACCTCTCGCTGTGCTCTTGCTCTTAGCCCACACGAAAGGTTGCCCTCCGCCATGTGCCTCTCTGCCTTGGAGCCAGCTGCATACGGACTGAAGCCTCCAGTAACTGTGAGCTAAATAAACCTTTCCTTCCCTCATTTTGAGTGTTGGATGTTTGTCCCAGGGATGAGAGGAGTAACTAAGACAGTCTCCAAGTTTTAGACTGTAAATAATCAACAATTAATACAATACCAGCAAGAATCACTTGGCCTGAAAAGAATCAGAGGTATTTCAATTCATACTGGAAAGTGAAATCAAGAGACACTCAGGACACAAAGACAAAAATTGGGTAAGTGGGCAAGACTTGAGAACAGTACTATGAAAATGTTCCACTGGGCAATCAAGTATTAAAATGGAGAGTCAGTGAGTAAGAGAATCTGTAAAAACATGTGTACGTGTACACATCAAACTTAAATGCGGATAAATAGATCGCTCAAAACTGAAAGCCATTAAAACAAGAAATAGATATTTAATAGGGATGGGAAGATGTTGATGCTTATTTTCAACACTGGGTAGTAAAACAAAGCTTGTGAAGAAACAGAAGACTGGAATGATATTATAAACTAACTAGACCTAAATAGAAGATTCCACCAAATGGCAGTAGCAGAATGTATGTTTTCAAGTGCACAGGGAATGTTTTCGCGATAGACCATATGCTAAGCCATAAAACAAGCCTCAGTAAATTTTAAAGAATTGAAAAAAATAAAAATGTGTTCTCTAAACATAATGAAATTGTGTTAGAAACTAATAAAAATAAGCAGTTGAGAAAATCATAAATACATGAAAATCAAACCTACGGAAGCCTATGTGTCAGAGGAGAAGTTGCAAAGAACATTAGGAGATATTTGAAGATCGTAAAATGATACAATAGTGAAAACTTGAGAAATGTGGTTAAAACGTATTTACATATTTAGTTATAAGTGATTATATTAAAATAAGAATCTCATACCAACGATATTCTTATTTTAATAAGTTAGAAGAAAAAAGAGCAAATCTAATGCAAAAAGAAAAACAAATCTACTAATAATCAGGGGAATTGAATGAAATAAGTAAAGGTTAGAAAAAAATTACAAAGTCAAAGATGAATCTGTGAAATGGTCCATAAAACTGAAGAACCATCAGCTTCAAGTGTCAGAAGGAAAAGAGAGATGATGAAAATTACTAGCTTGAATAATGAGAGAAAAGGAGCTGGGGAGATAGCCAGTGGTCTAAAGTGCCTGCTTAGGCAAGCTTAGGCAAGCTCAGGCTTCGTGGTTTGAACCCCGGCACCACATGCCATGCCAGCCCCACCCCCAGGGTAGGCTGAGCCGTCCACACACACACACACACATACACACACACACACACACACACAAAAAAAAAAAAAAAAAAAAAAAAAAAGAGACAAAACAGGCTTGAGTGGTGGTGCATACCTGTGATCCTGGCTCCTGGGGGATTCAGCGATAAGATAGGCCAAGCTGAGTTGCGGAGTAAGTTTAAGTCCAGTCTGAACTATGTATTGGTCTTGTCTCAAAAAACAAAACAGGACAAAAGATCAGGACAAAAGAGGGAGGAAGGACATGTATACCCTGGCCTTACTGACATTTAAAATGCTTTAATTTTATTTTTTTATTATTATTGTCATTATTATTTTTATGTATTTTTGGTACAGGGTTTATAAGGTCTCACTACACAGATCGGACTTGTAGTGATACCCATTTTTCAGCCTCCCAAGTGCTGGGATTACAGATGACAGCCACTATGCCCAGACTTTGTTGCTGTCTCAGCATGCCCTGGGGGTGGGGAGAGCACTGCACACTGGGGATTGAACCACAGTCTCTGCATCTGCCTAAGCAGGCACTTTAATCTGCTAACCTGTCTGGCCAGCCCACTTAGTTAATTTTAAATACTACAATCACATAATTTGGAAGAAGTGGATAATTCTTAAAATGATAAAAATCAAAATTTATTTTAAAAATACAGTCTAACTAGATCTATTAAAATTAGACAACTAGACAGCCTCAGAAGTGAATTCTATGAAACACAGAATCACACAAAAATAGAGAAAAGTAGACTCACTGTATATGAGGCCAACATTGAACTTATACCAAAACCAGACAAAGATAACACAAGAAAACTACAAACCAATGCCTCTTATGACCATAGATGAAAGAATTATCAGCAACACCTAAAGCAAACCAAATTCTCTCTATCTGTCTGTCTGTCTGTCTGACTGTCTGTCTGTCTCTCTCTCTCTTATGCACACACACATACCTATCTGTCTTATCTATCATTTATCTGTCTGTCTGTCTGTATCTTATAGTCTATTTATAAACAAATTGTATTAACATAAGAGAGTAAGGTTGACTTGACATCTTTTATTACTATTACTATTTTAATGTATTTAGTTGTTATGGGGTGCCACTATTCAGCTCAGACTCATGGTAAATTTCCTGTGTTCAGTTTCCTCAGTGCTAAGATTACAAGTGTACAACACTGTGCCTGGACTCTGTGGCCAGCTCAACCAGCCCTGGTAGCTGGGCTGGTACGGCATGTGGTGCCAGGAATTGAACAGTGGTCTCTACACTAGCCTGTGCTTGCCTAAGCAGGTACTTTAGTCTGCTGAGCTATCTCACGGGCTCAACTTGACATATTAAAATTTAAAAAAATGCATGTTGCAAATATTTTAAAGTGTGTTATATTGTTGTACTTATATACATTAATAGTAAACATTCTAAAGATAAATTTAAGAAAATGATTCAATTTTCGATAGAATAAAAAGGAAATACATACATAGTGATCAACAGAGCAAGATATACTTTAAAAGAAATTAAAAATATCTAAAGATAGGCCACACATGTGGAATGGAATATTTATTACTGTTAAGATGAAACTGGTACTCAAATTTATCTGTATATTCAACATAAGCCATCAAACCCACAGCTACCTTCTTTTACAGATATTGAAACGCTGGTAATAAGGTTTATATCAAAATTCTAAGGATTTCAGATAACCTAAACAAACTTTTGAAAAATAAATATTTGGAGGACTCACATTTTTCAATTTCAAAATTTCCTGTTAAGCAATTGTAATCAGAATAGTGAAGTTAAAAAAACAAAAACAATGAAGTACTCATAAAATTATACATGTAGATCAATTAAATAGAATTCAGAGCTCAAGAATAAAAGCTTTCAGGTAGGGTATTAATTTTTGACATGAATGTGAATGCAAGACAATAAGTAAAGACTTTATAAATGCTCCCAGGAAAAC
>PVKN010026365.1:0-13836 GCA_004027915.1 Capromys pilorides | reverse complement strand
AACAGGAGCCCTGGCCAGGAGATGAAGAATGGGTGGCAAGGCTGGAAGGGCTGGGAAGGGTCCCGAATGTGACAGCATGCAAGTCTGCATAAGGGAAGAAAAAGAACACGGGCATGGGCAAGCAGCAGGAAAAGTGTCCGGTGTATGTTCTCCCACATGTAAAGAGCTAAAGGCCGAGAGGCCAAAGCTAGTGTTTTCATTTTAATTGCAGCAACCTTTCAGTGAGTATAGACAATAGGTACAGTGCTTGTTAACCAAATATTCACTGAATTATCAAAATAGCTTTCCCAGAAGAATAGTTTTAAGGCACTGTGGACGTTTCTATAACACCACCAAGGCTTGTCCACAGTTCATACGTATTTCAAGTTACTCTGAATTCTAAATGGAGGCAATGGAAATATGCAGAAAAGCATAAGGGGTCTAACCTACAGAGGCAAGATGTTATAGGCACGGAAGGAAAAAAGAATAGAAAAGATCATCTATTTACATATATGCTAAAGTATATGATATATTTTTACATTATAGATACATATATACTAAAATATGCAATTAAAATTTTTCAACTTCATACTTAGCTCAAAAGACTATTAATTCATATTCAAAAATGTGGAAAAATAGAAGCACTTTAAAACTTTCAATTAAAAAAATCCTTAAAGAGAGAATTCCTTATCTTCCCCGAACGCTCTCCATGTCCTTCAAGAAAATAAAGCCCCTTTCCCTTTTCCTTCTGCCTGTTTCTCTGCTGTGCCACCGTGGAAAACCTAACATTTTGGTGCTGTGACCTGGAGCGGGGAGCAGCGTGGCTCCCGGGGCACCCGCTGCCCTCGTTTCGAGCTCCTCACTGACCCGCCCTCCGCTTTTGCCTCTGCCGCCTGCCGATGCTGGCTCGCACCCAACACTGGCCAACGAGTCTTCACACAGAGACCAAAAGTAACTATACACACTGCCAACTTTTGACTGTGACACTCAGGACTCCCATCAAAGAAGGGCCTTGACAAGGTAATGCTGAGCCTAAACAGTGCTGTCACCCAAGCCAAGTGCGATGAAGAAGGACACTGGGTATGCGCCTGCCCCAACTTCTAGTCATCACTAGGACATCTGAAAGCTCAAGGATCACTGGAAATGTGAATGCCCTGTCTGCCAGAGAGTGGGTTTCTTCAGTCTTCGATGCAAGCCATCACTAATGATAAACTTCCAGTCCTAGCTGAGACACCTGGCACTAACTTCTACATGGGCATGAACTGTCATCCTATCAACTCCCCCAAGATGACGCCCCAGTTCAGCAGGAAGTAGTCTAAGAGACACGTCGCCCCTTATATAACAACCAAAAGATGGGAATGATAGGTTCTGGCCCTGGTATGAATTGCTGAATCATTATGGTGGTCATCTAATACGGCTCAAGCCGTTAAAACAACAGCTTATCTTCCCAAAGAACACCTCCCCTTCTCCAACTCAGCCCAGGGTGCAATTTTCTTTCACCTGTCCCACCATTTGAGAGAAGGCCCCAGTCAGCTCCTCAGGTATATCTAAACATCCTCCTTAAATCCCACCCCTGGCAAAAGGTCATAAAAGCCTCAGCCCCTTTGTTCCAATTCAGAGAATTCCTTATCTTCCCGGAATTCTCTCCATGTCCAAGAGAATAAAGCCCCTTTTCCTTCAAAAAAAAAAAAAAAATCCTTAAAAATGAAAATATACTTGTGAGTCAAACACTGACGAACAGGATTCCCAGATGGCAAATCACAGTACCAAGGACAGAGAGACATCTGCCCAAGGCAGCAGCTGGGTTCCTGGTCCCTTCAGCTGTCTTACAGCCTGGGGGTTCTCACTCATGCTTGTTGCCTTCCCTGAAGATTCCATGTCTATTCTCAGCCCAGACCGCTTGCCTGACAGAGCTGCTTCCTTCCAGCTATTTACTGAGTGTCACATGTCAGTTCCTCAACTCAAACATGTCCACACATATAAACGCAGACCTTATGTGTCACCTCTGCACCAGAAGAAAACCTGCAATTGTCCCTGAGGCCACTGTTTCGATGGGTGATATACTGCCATCCTCACAGATGCCCAGGACAGAAGGGTGGAACTCTCTACTCTGCCTCTTGCCCTTCACCTCATTGAATCAGTGATCACGTCTCAGGGATCCTACTTGCTATACAAATATCTTTTAAAAGCATTCACTGTGTTCTCTTATTGCCTCAGACCAGGTTTTAAATCTTTCTTTCCCAGATTGCTGTAACCCTTTCATAGTTAATTTGTGCTTTATATGGCCAGTGTGGTCTCTGCAAATGATAGGATACAAATTCCCAACTAATGTCTGGTCCAAAGCTCTCCCACATATCTCAAAGAGTAAAAATTCAGATTTGTTATTAAAGCAAAACATCTCCTAGTTTTCCCCTGCTTAGTAATATTATCACTTCTTCATCTGCAACAGAAAGAGCTGGAGTAAAAACTACAGCGCGTGGCTCTTGACAGACAGCACAAGACTAGCTTTGCCAGATAGGGAATGGTTTCATGACATCATGGGTGCTAGGGACAGAAAACAAGCTCTGGGACTGATCCCATGCTGGCGAATCTGGGACCTCCTCAATGGTTAGTTCCTCCACTTGGTAGTTCACAAAGAAACTTGTTACATTTGAATACTGGCACCAAATATAACGGGACTACTGGCTTCTGAGAATCTGAGGTCACATGTTGCCCCACGTAACTCCACAGCCTAAACTTTCTTCTTTTTTATTATGGCCAGCTCAGCCAGCCCTTGGGGTGGGGCTGGCGCAGCATGTGGTGCCTGGGATCGAACCTTGGTCCTTGAGGTTGCCTAAGCTTTCCTAAGCAGGTACTTTATTTTATTTTATTTTTTTGTCTTTTTGAGACAGGGTCTCGCTATGTAGTTCAGACTGACCTTGAGCTCATTTTTGTAGCCCAGGCTGGTCTTGAACTCACACTGATCCTCCTGCCTCAGCCTCCCAAGTGCTGGGATTACAGGTGTATGCCACCACACCCAGCCACCTAAGCAGGCACTTTAGACCACTGAACCATCTCACCGGCCCCTAAACTTTCATTACCCAAATGGTGCACAAAAGTCTTGAACCAAGACAAGTAATTTGGCCCTCACTACTAAATTACATGAGGATGGGGTAAGCTATAAACTGATTGATGGTGGTACTGAGGATTGACCTCAAGGCCTTTTAACTGAGCTTCATCTCTAGCCCTTACTTATTTGTAAAAAATTCTATTTTGAGGCAGGGTCTCATTAAGTTGCTAAGTCACTTCAGGCTTGAATGTACTATCCTCTTGACTAAGCCTCCCAGAGTACTTGGATTACAGGCACATACCCCCCACATCTAGCCTAGACTTTAAGAAAACTTACCAATTAATTAATAGCAGATTCTAAGTCTCATAAGCAAAAATTCTGAGGCAATGGGGGAACTCTGAACCTTGGACATTTGATGACATTAAAGAACTACTATTAATTTTTAAGGTACAGTAACAATGGCATTTTGGTTGTGGATAAAGAAAGCTTAACTTTTATTTTATTTTTTTTTATGGCCAGCTCAGCCTGCCCTGGGGGGTGGGGCTGATGCAGCATGTGGTGCCCGGGATCAAACCCTGGTCCCTGCAGTTGCCAAAGCTTGCCTAAGCAGGCGCTTTAGACAACTGAGCCATCTGCCAGCCCAAGCTTAACTTTTAGATAGGAGGCATGATTAAAAAATACAGTGAATGTTTAAATTTTAAAAATATATTAAGGCCAGGATTCGATCCCCGGTGTGCCATGCCTATCCCGCCCCTGGAGCACTCTGAGATGGTGACTGTGACTAGGTATGGTGGTGTGCGCCTGTAATTCCAGTGCTTGAAGGCTGAAGACAGGAGAATCACTGAGTCTGATCTATGTAGTGAGACCCTGTAGACCCTGTACTAAATACGTTAAAAAAAAGTATTAAAAGACACCTTGCCATGAATCACCTTCAAATAATTCACCCTGGCTTTGAGTACTGATCAACCATTATTCTTGTCACATTCTGATGTGGGTCTGCAAGTCCTTTTTCATGAGTGTCTAGCAGCCTTGATGTTCTGAGTAAGCTTAAGACATCTGACTTTGGGGAAGAGCCAGAAGTGACCCGGTGCGAATGCAGGGAACAGGGTGGGTTACGGCCCACCATACTGTGTTTATGAGCCTGTCTTTCCACTGGCTGGCACACAGCAGCAGGTTTTTTTTTTTTTTTTTTTTGTGAAACTGGGGAAGCTCGCCAGGAAAGCGCTTACTCTACTGAGCTATCTCCCCAGCCTCAAGCAGCAGCATTTTTGATCACACTCTACAGACACTTGTAAAAGAGGACCTTCAGAGCTCCTTCAGAGAGCGTCAGGAACTGCTTCTTGGCCTTCTGGATAAGACCAAGTGCAGAAAGTGATGAGAACAACGGGACAAATGTGTCTGAAGTGAAGCATTTCGGCTGGGATTAATGGCAATATGTCTTTTGTTGTAACACATTTTAAACATTTAATCATTCTCTGTATGTTTTGATCACAGCTTACAAGTACTGAAATGTTTCTGAGTAAAACTCTGCAGTGCCTATCCAAGAGGGAGGCAGGGTGAGAACACAGGTGAAAGACACTGGTCAGTAGTGGCACACTGGGTGACTAGAAAGCATGAGTTCACTACAGGCATCATTACAGGCGAAGCTGACTCAACACTAGAAAATACTGCAATTTACTACACTAACAGAGTGACAGAGAAAATTACACTGCCATTCTAAGTGATGAAGAAGTTACTGGGTAAAATTATTCAATCATGGGAATGGGGGAGAAAAAGAGGAAACAAGATATGTTGTACACAGATACAAATTTTCTATAATGAATGTGGTCATCATTTGTACCTAAATTGTATCAATAAAAAAGTACTAAATTAAAAAAAGAAACAGGTTAAACATGCATCCACATGAATGCTTAATTTCTTAGTAAAGTATAATTGAAATATACATATATATATTTGCATATAGTACAGGGTCTACAAGGTCTCACTATGTAGATCGGACTCCTAGTGATCCACCTGTGTTCAGCTTTCCAAAAGCTGAGATTACAGGCACACGCCATCATGCCCAGTATCAATCAGTGTCTCAGTGGGGTCCTGGGGGTGGGGCTGGGCACGGCACATCAGGGATAGAACCCCTGTCTCTGTGTCTGCCTGAGCAGGAGCTTTAATCCACTGAGCTATGTGGCCCTCCCTGAAAAGTATTTTTATTTATTTTTTTTTGCAGAACCAGGGATCTAACTCAGGACCTTGCACTTGCCAGGCAGGCACTTGTGCCCTTGAGCTATCTCCCCAGCAAATCTCCCCCACCCCCACCTGAGAAATATTTTTAAGGAGAAAAGAAACTATCTCCTAGTAAACTAGAAGCAGAAGAAAATTTCTTTAATCAGATGTTAAAGGGCATCACCAAAGAACCCAAAAGTCAAGGTCAGAAAATTATAATATCTAGGCGCAATCTGGCCCCATCTTTTTTTTTTTTTTTTTTTTTGCGGGACAGGGGTTCAAACTCATGACCTTGCACTTGCGAGTTAGGCACTTGTGCCATGGAGCTATCTCCCCACCCCTTGGCCCCCATCTTTTTAACAATTAAAGTTTTAGCGGAACACAGCTAATCATTTAAGCAGTGTTAATGGCTGTTTCTCCAGTGGCAGAATACTGATGACAGAGGCTGTGTGGCCCTAGAAAACCTAAAATTTTAAACACCTGGTTTTTTCTTGAACCTGTTATATTTTATTTGTTAAAAATGAACAGTTTTAGAACAGCGCTAGATGTAAGTTTCCCCAAAACCACCCAAAAATCTAGCCTAAGTAACCCCCTCCTCAGATACAAACTTTCAGCTCTGCACTCACCTGGATGCAAAGACAAATTTAAGCTGCATCCTGTTTAAGAAAGGAAATTTTAAGAACTGAACAAGGATGATTAAAGCCACATCCCAAGAAAGTATCCCGCCAGCAACGCACACTGTTTGTCTGTATACGACACGTCAGCATTCAGAGTTGTAATTTAGCTGCACGAATGCGTCCACAGGTGGAGGCGACTGAGAGTAGTAAACAGTCCTGTACTTTAACCTACAGCAAAAGGTTACCAAAAAAATACAGTTGCACCAGAAATGAAGTGCCTTGGAAATATGTACTTTTTTAAACATGAAAACTGCAATCTTACCTTTCGGAGAGTGTTATAAAATGACTTGAATTTATTTTTAGAATTGGCCTGAGATGAAGCTTTACTTAATTTAGACTCTTTTTCACATCGTGCTAATTCCTTTTTGAGCTTTTCTCTCCGTTGCTGGTCTGCATCTAAATGGGAAAACAGACTTTTAAAATATGCAACAAAACAGAAGTAATTTTTTTGGTTTTGTTAAGACTAATGGAATGAATCAGTCTTCTTAATAAAAATCTTTACAGTATGATAAGTGAATAAAACCTTTCTATGTATTTTCTATATAAAGAGATACTTTATGGGAATTCTAAGCAGGTTGACTAAAAAGCACAACAGGATGGGTCATACTGAGCAAGACCAAGGGCATAAAGCAATTCCCATAAGGTATTAATAGATATATAAAAGTCTGAAATGCTTAACCATATTGGGGTTGTAACCATTGAACGTATAGTTTGATTAGTCTACAGATGTCTCTCCCAAATGAAATATACCATCAACAGTGTCATATGCTACTAAAATATTAAATATTATATAACCTTAAGAGTGAGACTATGGCCAGGGTGGCAGCAGCACAGGCCTACAGTTCCAGCTAGCTGGAAGGCAGAGGCAGGAGATCACCTAAGCACAGAAATTCAAGGCCAGCTTGAGCAACATAGTGTGAGACCTTATCGCAGAACAACAAACCAACCAAAACAAAACCAAAGAACCTCAGGAAAATAGTTCGACAGCTGCTTAAGAAGTTAAACATATTGTAGTCTTCTCATCTCAGGATTGTTTGTGCCACGCCCCCTCTGAACGACTGAAGCTGTTAGCAGCTCAGAGCTCTATGGAGTCTCTGTTTTCTATTTATATCTATTAAGAAATTTAATTTATAAACTAGGTAGTATAATGTACAAGAGCAGTAAAAACAGAATAATAATATAGTGCAACAAAAGATATTACCACATTACTAAGATGGTGCAATTTAAAAATTATGAATTATTTCTGTAATTTTTTTTTGTTTGCAGAACCAGGGATCGAACTCAGGACCTTGCACTTGCCAGGCAGGCACTTGTGCCCCTGAGCTATCTCCCCGGCCCCTATTTCCGTAATTTTTCATTTAATATTTTTAGACTTCAATTGACCACAGTAACTAAAACATTAGCAAGTCAAATAGCAAAAAGAAAAACACCAAGAGGCAACTACTACATTATCATGTGATCCAGCATTTTTACTTTCAGTAGTGTAAATTTTTTAATAAAACTGTTACAAAAAGTAAAGCCTCTCTGTACCCTATAAGTACATACCTTATAAATACATATTTTTGTCAGTTAAAAATGAATGTTTAATTAAATGTCTAAAAGAAAATAATTTAAAAAGATTAAAAGGACGTGTCCCAATCAGCACAAACATAGTAAAGTCTATCTAACAGAATATAGAACTATTTAAGCAATTATGTACCAGTTTTGATACTATGAAGACTGAAATGATGAACTCATCAGCCTATTGTGACCCTAAAGTGTAGGGAAAAGAGATGAGAACTGGGTGTGGTTACCGGGAGGCTGAGGCAGAAGTATCAAAAGTTTCAGGCCATTTCTGCATGTCTTAGTGAGACCCTGTCCCAAAATAAAATGGAAAGGGGCCTGGGTTGTAGCTCAGTGGTACAGAGCTTGCTAATATGCACAAGGTTCTGGCTCAATCCCTAGTTATATAAATAAAACAGAACCAACCAACTAAACAGTAACAATAAAAAACAGAGATGGGTTAAATCCACAGAATTATTTCCTTTATTTTTTTGATGCAGGGTCTCGCTATGCAGTCCTGGCTGGCCTTGAGCTCACTTTTGAAGTCCTCAGGCTGCTCTCAAACTCACAGAGATCCTCTTGTCTCAACCTCCCAAGTGCTGGGATTACAGGTGTGCACCACCACACCGAGTTCTGGGGTGGCTGCAGCATGGGGTCCTGGGATTGACCTCCGGACCTCGTACTTACTGAACTGGTGCTTATGCCACTGGGCTATCTCCCTACCCCTATTTCTTTTTTAAAATATGTTATAAAACCTGCTTCTAATCCAAACTGACAGTAATGAACATCAGCTCTGTAGTATAAGGAGTTATAATGATTATTAGCTTAAAATTATTAGTTAAAAGATTAGTTTATTTTACCCTAAAGATTATAATCTTTGCAATTCTTCTAGTTCTAGCTATCATAGGGTTTTCTGTCTAGCAAAAGAGGAAAATCAAACTCATGCCTCAACCGACTGAAAGCAAAAATTATCATGTATAAATACTAAGTCTAAATTTTTAAAACCAAAAATGGAAGCAAGCCTTCCCATCGGTGTTTGCTGAGTCAAGCTGCCCCTGCTCACCCTGAAGACTGCCGGAGAGACCTGGTAGGCTAGCCCCTGCCCCTTCAGCCTCCCCATCAGAGTTTCCAGCCTGCCACCCTTCCTCATCCTAAAGACCACCAGGGAGTCTCGACTACCACAGTGACCTGCAGGAGCCTTGCGGAGCCCTACCCCACGCCAATGCACCACCAAGAGAGGAATGCACAACTTCGGCCCACATTCCTCATCTTCAGGTCCTTCTTGGACTGTAGCTTGCCCCTCACTCCTTAATGAGGCAGAAACCACACTGAACCCCACACAGCAGGACCTTTGGTGAGTCTACTCTGCCCTCCCACGCTCCTGAGAACCTTGCTGATCTGCATCTCACTCATCTACCATCACTGCAAAAAATGACAAAAGGAAGGAACAAAAGACAATCTCAGGCCTCGAGCCCACTCAAAACAAGTCACAGAAGAACTTGGAAATTACACACCTGAAATGTCTGAGATGAGAACAACTGAAGTAAAAAAACAACTCCAGCAGGACATGGTGGAAAACAGATCAGAAATAATCTCTCAGGTAAAAAAACAAATGACAACAATCATGAAGGAATTGTTCTATACATCTAAGGTAGACACAGATTTAAAAAAATAGATATGAATAGGAAAATAATGGAAACACTGAATGAACAGTACAAGAAGGAACTAGAATGCATGAAACACTTTCAAACAAATATCCAGGACATTAAGAATTCCACTGAAAGCTGGCAAACTGCTTAAGTGAAACAAACTAGAATTTCAGACCTTGAAGATAGCATTACAGATACTGAGTATGAAAGGAAACATCACTTAAAAATAACAAGAAACCAGGAAGTAACAATATAATAGCTGCTAAGATGATGCAAAGAAAAATAATATAAGACTAATAGGTATCAATGAAATGGTTGGAGATAACAGAAAAGAAATAAAGAGTGTTTGCAGAAATAGTAGCAGAAAATTTCCCAAGCATGAGAAGAGAATCTGATCGATAACTGAAGTGTACAGAGCTCTTAACGAGCCACAATCAAAATAAACCATCACCCAGACACATAACAATCAAGACACCAGAAATCGAGCAAAAGAACAAAATATTAAAAACTGTTCAACAGGAAAAACAGATCACCTATAATCTAAAGCCCACCAGAGTCATGGGAGATTTCTCAACTCAGAACATCAAGAACAGCTTGGAGTAAGATATTTGAGGTCCTGAAAAATGAAAAACAAAAAACAAAAAACAAACTTTCAACCCAGATTGATGCATCCTGAAAAACTCTCTCAAATTTAATGGAGAGATTAGATACTTCCATGACAAAGAACTGAAGAAATTCATGACAACCAAACCAACCATACAAAACGTACTCACATATTTTAGAAAGAGACAAAGATGACCATAATTTCAACAACCGAAGAGAACAACCAAGCAGAGCAAGCAATTAAGCAAAGGGGAAAAGTAAGGATCCTACAGAAGGAAAACAACATGACAAAGATAAGCCAACATATATCAGTTATAACTATCAGTGTAAATGGACTCAATCTATCAATCAAAAGAAGCAGACTGGCAGAGTAAATAAAGAAACAAAATCCAACAATATGCTGCATTTAAGAAACACATTTAACTCAAAAAAAAAATTAATAGACAATGTCAAAGGATGGAAAAAAACACTCTAAACAGCAGGAACCCAGAAAAAAGCAGGGATAGCTATTCTGGTTCCTGACAATGTCAACTTCAAACCAAACGGGATTAAAAGAGACAAAGGTCACTGCATACCTGTTAAGCCTTGAGTTACCCTTGATCCTTTTCCTCTTCTATCTTATTTTTTTCCCCATCAAATCCATCTCTAAGCACTAGTGACACATGGGAAGTGTTTCCAAAGTCTAACCATTCTAATCTGTCTCCACTACTACTCCAGCCACCACTATTTCTCATGTGGATTATGCTTTTATCCTGTTACATTTCCCTTTTCATTTATCACTATCTGACAATAGTCTACTGATTTGTATTTACTTATTGTTTGTCTCCTCTAGCTACAATGTAAGATTGAAAAGCAGGAAACTTGTTTCACTCACCTCTTTAGCTTCAGTCTTCAGAACAGTGTATTGCATACATTATGGCCTCAGTATATATTTCCTGAATTAGTCAATGAATAAACTCTAGTGAACTAAGATAGCACAAAAAGTGGCTGATTTCTCAATTGGTGAATTTGGATATTGAGTTTAAATTTTATTGTTTTACTTTTAAAAGAGAAGACACATCTCATCATTTTAAGGAATATATAAAGACAACAAGCAATAGATTTTTCCTTTGTCCACTATCATAGCTAAGCAGCTGGACAGCTAATATGCGAACATGGGTCTGACTCTAGAACTGCAGCACTCCACAGAAGCTAGTATTATAAGCTTTTCTGCAACCTACCTTCTGAAGAGGATATTCTGTTTTTCAAATTTTCTTAGAAGCTGGGCATGGTTTCTATGCAGCCTAGGCCAGCTCAAATTTGCAGCCCTCTTCCCCTGGGAACTGGGACCACTGTCACGTGCAACCTTGCCCAGCTTCCAGGCTAAATTTTGACATATAGGAGAAGTAAAACTCAATGACATTAAACAGTTTATCCAACACCACACAGCAATTTAGTGGCAAACTAGGGATTTAATTCTAAGTTCCTAAATCTAGAAACACAAAACAGGCTTCTGGTACTTCTGGCTAATCTTTAAACATTAGAAAGGCTTTCTCAAAAGATAATACATCAACATGCTCTATCATAGCTACTATCAAAACAAAAAACACAACTGTTGGGAGGAACATGGAGAAATTAGAATAGCTGTGGGGATAGGTACAATGTAAAATGGTACAAGAATTTCTCAAAAAGCTAAAATAAAACTAGCATGTGAACTGTAATTCTGTTTCTAGGCACAAATGTAAAATATGTGTAAGAGGGTGTGCCATGTCAGCTTCCCACCATGACAAAATGGCTCAGGTAAGTGAACTTGAAGCAGGACTTATTCTTGTTCGAGAGGTTAGCCCTGGGCCGAGGCCGAAACCTCCTGGTGAGGGCATGGTGGGAGAAAGCTGCTCACCTCCTGCAAGCCAGGACGCAGAGGGACTGCAACAAACTAGAGAAGGGTACCAGGGACCAGACACAGTCCTCAAGGACACAATCCTGTGACCCACTCCCTTCAGCAGGCCCCGCCTCCTGTTTCCTAACAGTGCCATCACATTCTGTTCTCAACAGTGGCTTAATCTGTGGGCAAAGCTAGAGCCTTCATGAGCCAATCATTTCCTCAGCGTGCATCAGCAAAACCTTGAGCAGTGAGCCTTGCATGGGGGATTTTTTTTTTTTTTGCGGGACTAGGGTTCAAACTCGCAACTTTGCACTTGCTTGCCAGACAGGCACTTGTACCACGGAGCTATCTCTCGGGCCCATGTGGGGGATACTTTGGATTCCAGCCACAACATTGGGTCTGAAAGAGAGATTCCCATGCCTATATCCAGAGCAGCATTACTCATGATAGCCGAAAGGTGGAATCAACTCAAATACCCATCAGCTGTGGAATGTGTAAGGAAAATGTGGCATACGGGCACAGTGAAGTTTTGCTCAGCTCTAACGGAAGGAGATTCAGACATATTGCAACACGAAAAATCCTTGAGAACATTATGCTAAAAGACATAAACCAGGCACAAAAGAACAAACACTGACTGATTCTACTTATTTGAGAAACTAAGAATAATGAAATTAATGGAGATAGAAAGCAGATGGTGGACAGGAGTCAAATTTATACAGATAGAGAACACAACGGTGGTTCCAGCGCCTGGGAGGGCAGCTCTGGCTTAATTAGTACAAGGTGCAGATATTCTGGATACCAGTGCGTTATGGTTTATGTCTGTGCCCCCAAAGCCTCATGTAATCATGGGGCGGGGACTTTTAGCGTTTGAGACTTGAGTCATGATACACTGGGATTATGTATTTTAGTACTGATGGGACTATGGGTCTGAGTAGTGCTGGGATTGCTTGACTCTTGATCCACTGGGATTATGTGTTTTAATACTTCTGGGATTATGGGTGTGGCCTAAGGCAGACAGGCTGAAGCAGAGAGCCTGAATGCAATATAAAGAGAGACAGAAAGACAGACTCAGGCTATTGCTCTCTGCACCCTGGTTGGTTGGTTGCCTCTATCGTGATTGTTGATGTTCTGCCGCCATGAACTGGATGCTCTCTGCCCTGTTCCACTCAGCCTTGGGCCAGCCAAATATGGACTGAAACCTCCAGCAACTGTGAGCTAAATAAACCTTTCCTTCCTTCATTTTGAGTGTTGGGTATTTGTCCCAGCGATGACAGAAGAGGAACTAAGACACAGTGATAGTGGTGGTTCTACCAAAATGTAAATGTACTTGCTGCCGCTGGAATAAACACTAAAGACTGCTAGGATGCTAAGATTTATATGATGTGCATTTAATATGATCTTTAAAGGAAGAAGCAGATGTCAAAGGTAACTCACATTTGATGCTGGCACTCATGCTCACTGGAATCGAGCAGTCTACAGCAGCTGAAAGAGAAAATTTTTCTGTTTAATAGTATTTTTGGTATTTAGAAGTGATAGTACATATCAACATGGAAATCACAAAATGTTCCAGAATATGTAGTTTCTTATTTGATTTTTATTATACTTCTGGAGATGAGAAACAAAATCCTTGATAAAAAACACACTGAGAAAATTTTTTTTAAAACTACTGGGATTAGCTCATTATATTGCAAAAGAAAATATCAGTGAAGCAGTACTGCATTATCATAATGCAGCAGAGGGGAAGAAGACTGAAAATGAAGTGAATAAAGCATTCCTAACCTAGTAACAAAGGTACGTTACACACCTTAGCATTCTTGTAGCTAGAACCCTACACCAAGGTAGAATGGGGGACTCATACTACATACCTCATGGCTTACTGTAATGTTGGGATAGTAGAGGAATGTGGCCTGGGCATAATAAAGCTGGACATGCAGATGAATAGAGTCAAAGAGTAAGTCCAGAGAGAGTGCACACATATGAGCAAATGACTCAAAAAGTACTAAAGTAATTCCACAGGAGAATGATAATCTCTTTAACAAATGGTACCAGAAAATTTGGAGATAAACGGGCAAAATAGGAGCTTCGTATCAGTATATATAAAAACTAACTCAAAATGGATCATATGTTTAAATGTAGAGAGCTAAACATATACAACTAGAAGATTAATTTAGAAAACTGTAGTGACCCAAGATTAGCAAAGAAATTCTAAAAATTATTCCAGGATAAAAATGTAAAAATAAAATGAAGGCTGAGTGT
>PVKN010026364.1:0-13846 GCA_004027915.1 Capromys pilorides | reverse complement strand
ATACTGTCATGATAGAGAGAAAGATTTAGCTAGACATTGAACGAGAAGATGTTAGAGCCAATCTAACATTTTGAGAGTAACAGATGAAAAACTTCCAGGAGATAATATCTAAGTTGGATTTTTGTTTCATTTTTTGTTTGTTTGTTTTTGAAGATGGAAGTTGTTGCTATTTTCAACTTGAGGTTTGGAGCTCCTAGGCTCAAATGATCCTCCTCCTGGGTCATTGGCACTGTATGCATGTGCCATTGCAAATATGGAAAACAGTGCTTGAGTCCTTGCTTATCTATTTATTATACATTTTTCTGTGTTTAGGTGGCTTTGCAAAGGTCAAACTTGCCTGCCATATCCTCACTGGAGAATTGGTGGCTATAAAAATCATGGATAAAAATGCACTAGGGGTAAGTTTAAAATTATTTTTATAATATTCTGCTTATAGACCAGTTTCGTGATTAAAATTTAAATGTCGTTATTGCTCTTATGATGATATTTATGTAGCTTTTATAAAAGTGCATAGGCCATGGGTGATAGCATGTGCCTGTAATCCCAGTGCTTGGGAGGCCTAGGTAGGAGGATCGAGGTGAGTTTAATGCCAGCTTGAACTGCATAGTGAAACCCTGTCTCAACAATCAAAAACAAAACAAAACAAAAAACAAAAAAAACCCCAAAAACCCAAGAAAGAAAACCCCCCCAAAATAAGTGTATATAATGAGTTTTTTTTTTTTTTTTTTTTTTTTCAGAACTGGGGATCGAACTCAGGCAGGCACTTGTGCCCCTGAGCTATCTCCCAGTACCCTAGATCAAGATTTTAAAGTGGAAGGTGTTTCTGTGTTCTTCAGATTAACGCACAGCAGTGGCACATATTTCACCTGTGTAGTTGTGCTGTTTACTATTTAGACTTTCCCTTAAATTGCTTGCTGGTATCATTTGGGTGAAGTAAGCCCCTTTACCACTTGGGGCCATTCGAACCCATTACAGGTTATTTTGGGACACTGGTGTGAGAAGAAATTCAGAGATAGAAAAAATTTGCAGGTGTTTGCTTGGTTTGGAGTACTCATTTGGTTTGGTTTGCTTTGTTTTTTAGTTTGTCTCTCTTTCTCTTTTTTGGTATAGGAACTTGAACTCAGGACCTTGTTCTTAATAGACAGGTTCTGTGCTGCCAAGTTATATCCCCAGCTCACTTTGGTTGGTTTTACCTCTCCCTTTCCCTCCCCTCCCTTCTCTCTCTCTCTCTCTCTCTCTCTCTCTCTCTCTCTCTCTCTTTCTCTGTCCCTCCCTCTTCCCTCCCCTTTTCTCTCCTCTCTCCTTTTTGAGACAGGGTCTCCCTATGCAGTTCAGGCTGTGCTGGGGCTCATTTTGTATCCCAGGCTGGTCTTCAACTTGCAACACTCCTCCTGCCTCAACCTTCTGAGTGTAGGGATTACAGGCATGTACCACCTTATCTTTTTCTTTTTATAGCAACTTTTATTCTAGGATGGGTAGCAGGATTTCATTACCATTTAGAGGCTGCATACTAACTGGACAGGTTGCAGCTGGGAAACTGTGATGAGTGAGCTTATGAATATAAAGTAGGAAAGATGTCTCAATTTAAGAACTGATGGAACAGTCCATTCTGCCAAGGACCTTCTGATTTTGGGGGTGGGGAAACTATCCTATAAGCAGTAATCAGGTGGAGGTCTAAAGCTATCCTATAGAGATGATAGGCCTTGTCTATCCTTTTTCTTGTCATTGGGTTTCTTGTGAACCCATCCTTGGATTTGTGTCAGCCACTATGGGCGTTGAGGTGTTCTGAGGCTTCTTCATGAGCCAATCTGAAATTCAGGGCTCCTTAAGTGTTTGACTGGGAGGGAAATGAATGAAGAGACTTTAAAGGGCTTGCAGCTACATGGCCTGTATAACTGAAAGCACACTGATTTTATGCAGCTGTCCTTAAGATTCGCTCAAGTTGGGCCAGGATAGCATTCACAGCTGCTTTTCTTGCTCTTTTCTGAATTAGTAGCAAATAAAAGCAAGAGCCTTCTCTGGTTGCTTAGAGTTCTATACCTGAGGCATTCATGGTCCTCTTGATTGATAAGAGATTGTCTTGCTCGAAATTATATACTTAGCACTAGAAAGTTTAGTGCCTTCCCCCAAGAGGTCATTCACACTTGTTTACAAGGAAAGGAGACTTAAGTATTGGCTTGATACATCTTTTTGACAGTGAACCTTGTCTCAGAAGCATTGGTTTTCTTTAACTTTGTCGCTGTGTTTCTTAGTTCAAATCTCCTCTACAGACAGAATCTGCTTTCCTCTTGTTTTCCATGAGCTTGAAGCTTTGTAACTATTGCTTGGTAGTGACTATAGAATAAATAGGGTAAGACTTAATATTGGACTCTAGGCAAACAGCTTAAGAGCCACTCTTTTTTTTTTTTTTTTTTTTTTAAATATTATGGCCGGCTCAGCCTGCCCTGGGGGTGGGGCTGGCACAGCATGTGGTGCCAGGGATTGAACCACAGTCCCTGCAGTTGCCTGAGCTTGCCTAAGCAGGCGCTTTAGAATGCTAAACCATCTTACTGGCCCAAGAGCCACTCTTGCTAAAACTTTGCTATTGCTCAAATTTAGCAAGAAGGGTTTGTGCTTTTTTCCAGCGCCTTTTTTTTTAATATTGGTGATCAAACTCAGAACTTTGTCAGACACTTATGTTGCTGAGCTATCTCCTCAGCCCTCTCTAGCTACTTTTGTCAGAATCTGTGTTCCAAGCCAGCATGAGAGCACCAGGTAGACACTGTGGCATCTCAGGGCCTTCAAGATTGAGGGCTGGGTTCAAATAAGGGGGGAATTGTGACCAGCACCATAAAGTGAAACTTTAAAAGTCAGATTATTTTCTTTTAAAGGTAAGTACATGGCTTCTCCAAACTTCCTTAGTACCCCCACCTCTCCTAAGCCCAGATGAATGGACAGAATATGCAGATGCTTACATCAGGAAGTCAAGTCCAGCTTCATTCCCTTGGGCAAGGGATGGAGAGATTTGGGTGTAGGAAGGGATGAAACAAGGGGGAACAGGTCTCTTGTTTCACTGTGCTCCCTTCCCCTGCTCCTGCCTATGAAAGACTCCAATGTACCTGTGGTGGGGGGAGGGGAGGAAGGCACAGAAATTTGAGGCAAATGAGCCCCTCTATCTTCTTGGATCGAGCTTTGGCTAAGTCTTTTAACAAAAAATTTTTTTTTTGTATCAAGCTGGCATTATAGTTGTTAGTGTACAGTTGAGGAAAATAGCATAAATATTTTTATAAGTTTTCTCAATTAGCAAACAAAAATAGTTATTTTAATTTTTTTTTTTTAAAGTTTGTTCTTTTGAAGCAGGGTCTCAGTATGTAGCCCAGGCTGGCTTTGACTTCATGGTGATCCTCCTGCTATATTTTGCCTCAGTGTGGGATTATGAATGTGCCTGTGTGCGCGGCCACCTGGTTTAAATGCCTTCATGATGTGATGAGTCAGTGTTTAACATAGTTACCTTGTTTTCTATTTTGAAGGCATTAAGTGCTGATAAATAAGTCAAAGGAAATGGCGGTTTTATATAGCAATGTCATTGAACTTTTTAAGGTTTTTTTTTGGCATTTTGTGACAGGGTCTTGCTAGGTAGCCCAGGCTGGTGTTGAATTCACAGTGATCCTTTTACCTCAGCCTTCCCGATTTTTGGAATTGTTCTTAAAATATGCAAATATCACATAGTGGCCTATTTTAGAAATTAGTTTTAATCATCTATCAATTCACTGTCCTTCATTTTTTTCTTTTGGTGCTCATTACTGTATTAATCTAATGAAAGAACACTAAGCTGTTTTTGTGAGCCTTTAACATTGATTGCAAGTTTATTTCCTTAAGTAGTTTAGACTCCAGTTACAACTTTAGTGAGACTAATCACTTGAACACTTCAAAAACTTTAATAGCAAAAATGTGTGTTGTTATAAAATGTATTATCATATACGCAGTACTTATCCCCTAAAGCATCGATAACATGACATTGATTCATTATTTCTTTTTTTTTTTAAATTTTATTTATTTATTTGTTTGCTTGTTGTGTTTGTTTGTTTCTTTTTATTTATTCATTTTGTGGCTGGCTCAGCCTGCCCTGGTGGTGGCGCTGGCGCAGCATGTGGTGCTGGGGATCAAACTGCAGTTCCCGCAGTTGCCTGAGCCCTCCTAAGCAGGCGCTTTAGACCACTGAACCATCTCGCCGGCCCCTGATTCATTATTTCTAAGCTTTCTTTTTTATATTTTCTAGTGATATTATGCTTACTTCATTTATTTCCTAGGATTTTAATATTTCATTTAGTTTCAGGGTTTTAGTCATCATGACACCTTCCCCAAAAGAAAATGAGCACGAAAGATTATTGTATCAAAATAGTTGTAGTTGATTCTTGGGCAGGACCTGGCATCTGGTTGTATAGTCCTGGGTAACTGGATCTTGAGCAACAATGATATTAAATTGAGACTTTATTTATTTACTCATTTATTTTTGTTTTGTTTGAGATAAGATCTTACTATGTAGTTGAGGCTGGGCTTGAACTCAGTGGTCATTATATGACCCAGTTTGACCTTGAACTCAGTGGAAATCCTCCTGCCTCAGGCTCCCCAGTGCTGGGATTACGGGTATGCTGCAAGAATTTTTTTATAATAAAATATTATTTAGTATTTCATGGGAGTTGTAGGTTTTTGTGTCCTTTTTTTTTTTTCTTTTTATGTGTTTGGTACAGGGTCTCACTGTGCAGCTCAGACTTGTGGTGATCCTCTAGTTTTCAGCCTCCCTAGTGCTGGGATTTCAGGAGTCTATCACCATGCCCAGTCTCAATTGATGTCTCAGTGTGCTCCTGCAGCAGGGCCGGCACAGCTTGCAGGACCAGGGATCGAACCCTAGTCCCTGTGCTTGCCAAAGCAGGCGCTTAGTCTGCTGAGTTATCTCACCAGCCTAGTTTTTCTGTTTTAAAATTTCTTGTAGTACCTGATGATCATGTTTCTCATAGGGATTTGGTCCATGGTCGGAACATTTCTTAATAAATTCTTTGCTCTTTTAAATGATGCTTTGTTGTAGAGTGATCTGCCTCGGGTCAAAACAGAGATTGAGGCTTTGAAGAATCTGAGACACCAGCATATATGTCAACTCTACCACGTGCTAGAAACAACCAACAAAATATTCATAGTTCTTGAGGTTAGTAGTGTTTCTGGTGTCTAAAAGTATTTAGTCACTTTATCCTTAGCTGGGAGAAAATTATGTGTCACCTAAAAGATTAGAATGTATGTTAAGTAGTTTACTTGAACTCTGGCTGTAACGGTTTAGACTGTAAAAGTAGGCATATACAGTACAATAGAGATTTGTTGGAAATGTATTCTTTCTGATATTCTAATGGAGCAGTATAGAAGATTGCAAAACCTCCTGTCTATTTTGATTTCCGTCCTCTTATAAGGGATTGGATTAAGGCCTACTCTAACCTAGTATGACTTTCTGTTAACTTGATTACATCCACAATTTGCTCTTAAGAGGATGCATTTCAATTTTATATGATGTATTAATTTCCTAAGGTTAACAAATGGCTATACATAACTTTGCTGGAATTACCATGCCTGACTCAATGGAGGCACTGAGGGAGAATCTGTTTCAGGGCTCTTCTAGTTCCTGGTGGTTGCTGGTAATCTTTTTTGTTTTCTCCTCTCTCTTCCCCTTTCTTCCCTTCCTTCCCTGTTCTCTTCCTTTCTCTTTTCCTTTTCTCCCTTCACCTCTCCTCCCCTCCCTCTTGAGGCAGAATCTCACTATGTAGTACAGGCTTGCCTTGGACTCTTAGGTTGCCTAGGCTGGCCTGGAACTCATGTGATCCTCTTGCCTGAGCCTTCTACATGCAGGGATTATAGGGCTACACTACCACACTCAGCTTCTTTTTTTTCTTTTGCTAGGGTTGATTGAACTTAGGACCTTGTACTTGCCAGTTGGCACTTATGCGGCTGAGCTATCTCCTCAGCCTGGTTTTTGTTTCTTTGAAACAGAGTCTTGCTCTGTGATTCAGGCTGACTTCAAACTTGTGGAAACTCTCCTACTTCAGTCTTCCAACTTCTAGAATTACAGGTGTGTGCCACCACATCCAGCAGTTGGTGGCAGATTTTGGTGTTCTTTGGTTTACAGCTATGGTACTCCAATCTGTGCCTCCATCTTAAATACCATGTTCCTCTCTTGAGTGTTGTGTCTGTTTTGATTTCTGTCCTCTTATAAGGGATTGGATTAAGGCCTACTGTAATCCAGTATGACTTTCTCTTAACTTGATTACACCCACAAAGACCCTTATTGTACATAAGCTTACAATCATGGATACCAGTGTTAGGACTTGCACATACCTTCTAGGGAGTCATAGCAAACAGCAGCATGTGAGTAGTGTTCAGTGCATGTGTTATGCAAACCATTGTTTTTCAGGGTTTAATCTGTTCTTTTGGCATGAAATGTAAATGTTTGTTTATTTATTGTCTTTGTGAGACAGGATCTCATTATGTAATGAGACCTTCAGACTAGCCTTGAGCTTACTTTATAGCACAGTCTGGTGAAACTCTCAAAGATCCTCTTGCCTCAGCCTCGTAAGTACTGGGATTATAGGAGTACACCACTATGCCTAGCCATAAATGTTTTTAGAACTGGCATAATTCATGTTTCATTTCCCTTAGTCTCAGCCAAATGATGTTGCTATATAATATTTTCACAAATCAGCACTGTTTTAAAAGTGTACTTTAAAATTTATTGCGTTGAAATTTTGAATCTAGAACTGTTTTTTCTTTACTAAACTGTACTACCCACATAGTCTACAATTATGGCTTTAGAACTTGCTTTTGAGTTGGGGGGGTAGTCTCTCTCTGTTGCCCTGTTTAGCCTTAAACCCATGTATTGATGCATTGCTCCTAACTCTGGCTCCCAAGTAGCTTAGAAAATAATATCTCAAAATATTCACCATCCTTGGACAAAATTTAAAAGATACGAGAGGATATATATTAAAAAATTTTCTTTCCCTTGTATCCCACCCATTCATTTAATGTCATCTGTAGTTATATGTGTGTATTATACAAATGTGTGTTTGTGTGCTTGTGTAGTTTAATGGTTTCTGTCACACAAAGGGTCATAACTAATATCATTCTAACTTTTTTTTAACATTTTATCATGGGAGCTATTTGTGTGCATCATAGAGATTTTATTTTATTTTTTTGTCTTTTTGTCTTTTTGAGACAGGGTCTCACTAGGCCGTTCAGGCTGGCCTTGAGCTCACTTTTGTAGCCAAGGCTGGTCTCCAACTCACACTGATCCTCCTGCCTCAGCCTCCCAAGTGCTGGGATTATAGGCGATCATCATAGAGATTTTAGATTTTTTCCTTTATTTTATATTTATTAGCAAATAGTTTTTTTTTTATATACATGTTACTAGATAGTTAAAACATTTACTTCAGGTGTATAATTTACATCTAATAAAATGTGGTTTGACAAATGTATACTAATGCATTTCCTACTGCATTTTACTATATAAAACATTTTCATTATCCCACTTCTCCTTCCCCATTAAGTTAATTACTATAACCACACCTGCCCTGCTCACGCTAGCAAACACTGGTCTGATTTCTGTCAGCATAGACTATGTTGACCTGCTCTAGAAGATGATGTAAATGAACCTATAATGTTAGTCTATAGTCTTGTCTGGGTTCTTTTACCTAGTATACTTTTGTAAATTGTTATATTACACTCTTTTACACTTTTCTTTTACTTAGTATTGAACATTATTTCTTATCAGTAACTCTCCTGTTTTATAAGTATTGCAGAGAATTACATTTTATAGCTATAATGTAATTGATAGAGCATGACCCCTTGGGTGTGGTTATGGCCTCAATGTTGGTGTTCCTACAAAAGTCATGTTGGAACTTAGATTTCAGTATTATAATATTGATTTGGGGTGTCTCAGATGTGGGCTCTGCATTCATGAATGGAATTTGTACATAAATGAAGTTTGAGAGAGCTTTTTTCCTTCTGTTATGTGAAGGTGCTTTTTTTTTTTTTTTTTTTAGGTTTTTGTAGATGATCTTGTTATGTAGTTCAGGGGCTGGCCTTGGGCTCATAATGATCTTCCTGTGTTAACCTGTGAGTGCTGAGATTACAGGCATGTACCACTTGCCTTTTTTTTTGTCTTTTTTGAGACAGGGTCCTGTTATGCAGTTCAGGCTGGCCTTAAGCTCACTTTTGTAGCCCAGGCTGGTCTCGAACTTGCACTGATTCTCCTGCCTCAGCCTCCCAAGTGCTGGGATTACAGGCATGCACCACCAAGCCCGGATCACTGTGCCTTTTATTTTTATTTTTTATGGATAGTCTTATTATGTAGTTCAGGCTGAGCTTGAACTCATGGTAACCTTCCTGCCTTAGCTTCCTCAGTGCTGAGATTACAGATGTACACCACTATTCCTGGCTCAGTTGACCCTCTGATCTTGGACTTCCCAGCCTTTATAATTATAACCAATAAGTTTTTGTTGTTTGTACAAACAACAAAAGGTATTTTATGCAGGATATTTTGTGATAGACCACAAACAGGCTAAGACATTTGTTTTAGTGTTTTGCTTTTGTATGCAATGCTGCTTCAGCGAGTTATCTTTCATATGCTTCAGTTTTTGTTTTTTTTTAATTGGTAGCAAAGTTTTATTAAAGATAGGAAACAGACTCTACAGAGCAAGTTTGGACCAAGTATGAATAGGAATAGAAGTGAATATGTGAGAGTGGGCCACTGGGCAAGAGTGGACCCACTGGCTGTGCCTCTGTTTTGATGTGAATACATCTGTAGGAACAATCTAAATATGAAACTGTGAGATCAAAATGTGTGCATTTATAGTTTCCACATTGCTAAAATAAAATGAAGTTTTAAATGGAAGTCAAGTTTGCTGAAACATGTAGCTGCTCTGGAAAGGGGCTGGCAAGCCAGAGCTTTGTGCTTTGTCATCTCCTCTGCTGGCAAGCACTGCGCACTGCTGTCTACCTGGGCCCTTCCGACTACAGACTGAAAAGTCACTGGTCTCTGGACAGAGACCAACAATAATTACTGGAGAACAATCATTTGTACTGCTTAAAAAAAATAAGTACTGTACTAAATGTGAGTGCATTAAGATGAAAATGGGTTTTAGTACTTTGTTATAAAAATATAAAACCTTGAATGAGCTTTTTAAAAATCACAGTGGTTGTTAGTTCCACATCTGTTTATTGGTAGTAAAACTGTCCAAGGAAAGTTATTGTTCTCATTCCTAGAATAATTATTGGCTTGTTAGATCTTGACAGTGTATTTTTTAATATGCCTGCTTAGTTCCACTGCCTTTAAAATTGAATTTAGTATAATTTTTAAAAATCTTACATCCCTTGGAAATGATTCTATAAAATGTAATGGTATCCGTGTGACTCTTGCTGTTGAAGTACTGTCCTGGAGGAGAGCTGTTTGACTACATAATTTCCCAGGATCGCTTGTCGGAGGAGGAGACCCGCGTCGTCTTTCGGCAGATAGTAGCTGCAGTTGCTTATGTGCACAGTCGGGGTTATGCTCACAGGGACCTCAAACCAGTAAGTGACCCTGTCACACTTAAATGCTAACCTAAGAGCTGAGCACCGTCTACCTGTGAGCCTGTTTTCAGATCTACAGATGTATTCTGCTGAGGACACTGTCTTGGCTTTGCTGCTGCTGCTGGTGCTTTGGCTTTCTGTCTTCTCCTCTCCGCCCCACTTCCTCTTCTTGTTCCAGTCAGAATCTGTCCCATTGTTTTTTCTTCCTTTTGAAATTTGGTGAACTTTTTAGATGCAGTAGTATATTAGTCACTTTCTCATTGCTAGGATAGAATATGACATCTACAACTTACAGGAGTAGTTTCTTTGCCTCACAGTTTCTAGTGGGTTCATTCCAAAGTCTTCTGACTCGGAGGTAGAAAAGGTATGGTGGAGAGGCCAGTCAGGGGACAGATGTTCTTCCCCTGGCAAGCAGGAGGCTGAGGGGGTTGTGGGGAGGAAGGAAACAATACATCCTTACAGTTCATGCCGCCTGTCTCGATTACTTTTTATCTGTTGTTGGGACAAAATATCCGACACCAAAAATTAAGGAAGGAAAGTCCACAACCCCAAACTGGGGATTGAACTCAGGACCTTGCACTTGCCAGGCAGGCACTTGTACCCCTGAGCTATCTCCCAACCTCAGGAAGAAAAGGTTATTTTTAGTTTAAAATTTGTGGAGGTTTCAATCTATACTTGGCTGGCTCTCAAGCAGAGTAGCACATGGCAGCGAACAGCAGTCTATGGCAGCAGAAAACAATAAAGAGCAAAGTGAAGGGTTTTTCTCTCCTCCTTAAGTTGTAAACCAGCTACCCTGGGGCTCTGGTATAGAACTCACACAATGTCCATGCCCTCCTCTTTTCAAGGATGAGGATGTTTACAAACTAAGAATCCTGGCCCTGTGCTGAGTCACTTAATTAAACTTTAAAATTTCTCAAGTTGACACAATGTATCAACCAGTTCAATCTACCCCTTGTCAACTTGGCAACCAAACATTTTTTTAAACCAGTTTTTAGGTATATAGACATGTTTATTAACATTTTATAACTTGAACATTGTATTAGAATCATGACATTTTGCCCCTAGGCACCCCTAAAGACTCATGTATATCCCTTTATGTAAAAGGCATTTTAGTCTATCTCTTAAGAGTTGTTGTGTTGGCCAAATAACTCAGCAGATTTGAAGCACCTGAAAACAGGCACGGGGCGAGGGTTCGATTTCTGAGCCTGCTGTGCCAGCCTGCCGGTGGAGCAATTGAGACTGGGCGTGGCTTACACCTGTAATCCTAGCTCGTGGGAAGCTGTAAACAGGCAGATCACTATGAGTCCAATCTAGTGAGACCCTGTACACCCTGTAGCTCCTGCCCTAAAATACAAAATAAATACATAAATAAGAGTTGTCAAAGTAAAGTTCTAACAGTTTTAGCATTTTTTAAAATAGTTTTAGCATTGTTGAAAAGTCATTTAAGTCTCAAGTCTCCTCTTAAGACATAAGGCAGACTTAGCTGAGAGCTCCTGTATAAATGAAAAGTTAAGCACTTTTAACATTTAAAGGCACAAGATAAAATTATCATTTTAAAAGGTATATGCAAGGACCAGCATTGAGATAGCTCAGGGAACTAAGTGCTTGCTTAGGAAAACGTAGGGACCAGGGTTCGATTCCTACCACCACATGTTGCATCAGCTCCTGCCTTTGATGGCTATTGAGACTGGTGTCGTGGTGTGCGCCTGTAATCCCAGTCTCAATCTCTCACCCCTTGATTTTGAGGCTGCAAAGGGTGAGAATCTGCCACCTCTTGTGATGCCCTCAGGACATCTTTTTTACTCTCTTGCTTTTTTGGGGCAATGGAGATTTAGTGTACAGCCTTTCTTTTTTGCAGAACCAGGGATCAAATTTAGGACCTTGCACTTGCCAGGCAGGCACTTGTGACCCTGAGCTATCTCCTCGGCCTCTGTAGTCTACAGCCTTTTTAGTGCTTTTTTATTTTGGCTGAACTCAACATTTTACATTAACTTGTTGGGCTCTTTGTTTTTGACTCTCAACATATATCTGACTAAAAGCCCCCAACAGTAGCCATGCCACTGCCTCAACATTTGATTGTCTTGAGATTTTTTTTTGTAAGATTAACTAGTACTGCACTTAATCACAGTCTCTGGACAGGAGCAAAATGCAGAAAAACTTCTTGCCAAGCCATAACACAAATCATCTACAGTTTAATAACCAATGTAGTCCTTTTTTTTTTTTTTTTAAAGTAGAAACCTCTCTAGTCTGGTCTTCACAGGCAGGCTTTTTATCAGCATTTTGGTCTTTTAAGCTCTGACCAGAATCTCTCATACAGAAGAGCTGAAGGCATTCCAGCTCTTCACTAGTAGGCGACATCTTCAAACCTTTTTTATCTCTGTTTCATTTTATGTATTTGGTACAGGGTCTGACTATGCAGCTCAGACTTGTGATCCTCCTGTTTTCACCATCCCCAGCGCTGGGATTCCAGGTGTGCACCACTACATCCCAACTTGGTTGAAGGCTTAGTGAACTCTGGTGGTGGGGGTTGGTGTGGCATGGGGGCTGGGGATCAACCCTTTTATCTCTTTTTTATAAACCATTTTTAGAAGGATTTTTTTTTTAAGCTGGCTCAGGCTGCCTGAAGTGCAGGTCTCAAGATTCATGTGCAGGTGGAGATTGATCTGTGGTGCCAGAGCCTGAATTACTTTGCTGAATCATGTGATTAATGATTAATTTAATCAGTTGATTAAAATCAACTGATCTACCTGGCAAGCCCCCTTGTATGCCATTTTTTTTAAAAAAAATATTTATTTATTTATTTATTTATTTATTTATTTATTTATGGTACCAGGGATTGAATTCAGACCTTGCACTTGCCGGGCAGGTGCTTATTCCACTGAGCTATATCCCTAGTCCTTATAAGCCATTTTTAAAAGCTTGTGGACAACATTGTTAGGTATAGTCATACAATGGCCCCGCTGCTGTTACCAAATTTTTTCGTAGTTACTTTTTATTTGTTGCTGGGACAAAATATCCAACACCAAGAATTAAGAAAGGGAAGATTTATTTAATAGCTCACAATTTGTGCAGGTTTTACTCTATATTTGGCTGACTCCCAAGTAGAGAGGCACGTAGCAGAGAGCAGCAGTTCATGACAGCAGAAAACAGCTAAGAACAAAGGAAAGGGCAGCAGCTATGGTTTCTAGTCAGCTTCTTTCCCCTCTTTATATTATAAACCAGCTACCTTGGGGCTGGGGTGTAGAACTCAGGCAATGTCCATGCCCTCCTCTTTCCGAGGATGAGGATGTTTACAAACTAAGAATCTTGGCCCTCTGCTGAGTCACTTAATTAAACTTTGAAACTTCTCTAGTTGACAGTGTGCCAACCAGTACACCTCTGGTGATCCCCTGTAGCCAGGATCTACCTCCTCACTGTTGTACCCCTGAATTTAGGAGTATAGGGCCCCTGTGATCCACACCTTCCATACAGGAGACTCTGGGGGATATTTGAGATCTAAACTTTAACAAAAAGTTACGTATTTATCTGTCGTTTGTATGTGGCATTACAAATATCTTCCTGATCCAGGTTGTATATCTAGGAAAGAGGTCACTGAATATTTCAATGTTCACTGTTTTTTTGTTTTGTTTTGTTTTCACTGTTCTTTTTCTAACCTTCTGTTTATTTAATTTTAGATATACTTTTTCTGGCCAGGCTGTGGTGGCACACGCCTGGAGTCTGGGGCAAGAGGATCAGTGTAAGTTTGAGACTAGCTTAGGTTACAAAAAGTGAGCTCAAGGCCAGCCTGAACGGTATAGTGAGACTCTGTTCTTAAAAAAAAAAAAAAAAAAAAAAAATATGTGTATATATATATATATATATATATATATATATATACACACACACACACACACACACACACACACACACACACACTTAAAAGGAACTAGTGTGATAAAATTGACAAACTTCATGTCTGTCTGTTTGTCTGCCTGCCTGTCTATATGTCTTTTTTTTTTTTTTTCTGTTTTTTTGAGACAGGGTCCTGTTATGCAATTCAGGCTGGCCTTGAGCTCACTTTTGTAGCCCAGGCTGGTCTCGAACTTGCACTGATCCTCCTGCCTCAGCCTCTCAAGTGCTGGGGCCACAGGTGTGTGCCACCACGCCTGGCCTGTCTACCTTTCTTTTGTATGTATGTACACATGTATGTATGTATGTGTGTGTGCATTGAGCATTAAAATCAGGGTCCTTGTACTGTGTTGTATCCCTAGCTCTCCCCCCC
>PVKN010026363.1:0-13845 GCA_004027915.1 Capromys pilorides | reverse complement strand
CATAAGAAACAAACATGTGAGGGGCTGGTTATGCTAATTAGATCGATCTAATCATTCCATATTGTAAACAGATAGAAAACATCTTATATGCTTTATAATTATAATTTATTTATTTATAATTATATGACTATATAAATTTATAATTAAATTATAATTTTATTAAAAACAAATTTTAAAAATAATTTCGTTGCATTTATTTAACTGAATCTGAAGGACAGAATAAGATACAGACATTATATTATAGTTAGGAAGAAACCTTCAGTCATCCACAATAAAATCTCTGAGTATGGTTAACTGTGGTATTAATTATCATCAACTTGATTACCATTGTTCTCATATGTGGGCAGTTAAGTGACCAGATAGAAACAAAAGTTCAGTTAGATTTTTATTTCCTAGAATATCACACCTTACCTCATGGACTTTAGATAAAGTGTATGGAGAACTGTCTGCTCTGTGGAAGACAACCATTTGTGCATGGTGATAAATGTGTTTTTTTATCTAAAAATTATAAACAAGGTGACTGCAATGTGCAAAGACGTGTTCTAGGCACAGGATATCATGGCTGACAGGTAGGTAAGGTTTCTGCTAGTTTGAGATTTTAATTGTGAAGTGTAGGTAGCATCAAAGAATGGAAAAGAAACAAGGAACACAAAAGATACTTTCAGAAAATAAGATTCAACCAAACAGAAGGGGTTAAAATGGAGTAGAAAGCCACCAAGCTTTTGTGAAGGAGAGAGTGCTTCAGTGTAAATGGTCAAACAAAGGCCTCACAAAGGTATGCGGGCTGAGGAGACAGCTCAGTGGGATAAGGGCTTGTCTGGCAAGCACGAGTTCCTGAGTTCAACTCCTGGTACTGCAAAAAAAAAAAAAAAAAAGAAGAAGAAAAAAAGGTATATGACATCAAGCTTGAACAGTAAGAGCAATTCAGGAAGGAGACCACTGTGACAAAAGTGAGAGTCCATGTTGCCATTGAAACAAGCAACGTCTTTGAAATTCTGCAGACAATTTCCACCTGGCAGCAGAGGAAAGGGCAATGGTACCACATCTGGCTTTTTAAGAGAAGTTTAGAGTATAAATTTCATTAGCAAATTTTCTCTTTAAATATTGACAATAAAGCACACTAACATTTGTCAGCCAATACTATATCACTGGGAACAAACTGCGTGGGAAGGCTGGATTGGAATAGAGGGAGGCTGGGCTTTGAATATTGCTCTAGATTTTTCTTCTTTTTTTGGTATTTTATTTATTATTATTATTTTAAAATATTTATTTATTACAATAATTAATACATTACATATTGTTGTGCTCATTACAATTGTTCAGAGTATAGGATGCAGACATGATTTCTTGTCTAAACATCATTAGTATAGATCTTTCTTTCCATTGCACAAAGAGAAGGTAGCTGTATATATAGTCCAATAGTCCATAACAGTAGTGAATTATCAGCTCATCTGGCATTATCGGAAGCTGTTGACTTGAGCCTTTTACAACTCAGCATATTAGTATGGCTTTCATTTTTATACTTCGTGGTTAGACTTTTCTGCTGGATGGTTAAGACAAAGATAAAGCAAGAACAGTATTACAAAAAATGTAACTTTGTATCGACAGGGTAAGTCAACTCCCCTCAGGATTTCCCCTGAAACCACATACTGAGATTTGCAGAACTTTTGTTAGTGTCAGCCATCTGGATGAATCACGGCCATTGCTTGACCATTTTGCTTTCTGTGAAAGGCTAAGAGAATGTTTTCTCTCTAGGTGACTCCTCAGATGACTCTACATCATCGATCACTGTCCTCTTGAACAGGAAATTTGGGACCCCACTGAGTTATAGGCCATTACAGTACAGGTTCTACTATGTCCTGTGTCCTCACTGATCTTGAAGGGCTAGGGCCAAAATATTAGCTATTCTTGTATCTCTTCTTTTTCTCTAATTATTTCGTCTGCCAACTTAAGTTGTTAACCCTCTAGGAGAGAGGCTTAAAGATATCATTCCCTATAACATAGAAACTTGAGCTTAACATCACTATCTTTCTGAATATCAAATGTCTTAGACATAACATGAAACAGGTATTTTCCATCAATTGTTGATATTCTAAACTTTAAATCCCTATAGAATGTGAAAGAAAACAATTGTGCATTGTTACACAAAGATTTAGGAACTTAACTATTTACAAAATTGTAGCAGTACACTTCTATGGTCTTTTTTCCTTGCCTCATATTGTCTTTTTGCTCTATATTTTTCTGCTGATCTAGATTATCTAAATTTTAGATGATGGAATAGTGGGACCCAACATGTTTATGGCTTATCATATATATTTTCCAGAGGTGACATTTGCAATTTAATTGGGGTTTTCCAGGAGATCTGAAAAAGCCATACTGGAAGACGAGCCTGCTGAACAAGAGTGATCTGGCACCCACTCCTTTTAGTCTTGTCTGCAGGCTTCTACCATTTCCCCTAGAAGTCCTCTCCCTTTTCACAGGTCAGGAACAATGGAAATGAAGCTGACAGCAGCTGATTATCAAGATTATTCAGATATTTTATTATGGACCACTATAGGTACATTTTTAAAGGTGTTAATTTCCCGATGTTCCTCTCTTTCTTCTAATTTAAATAGAAATAAAGAGAAGGGGAAAAAAATGAAAATTTAACACATAGGCTCTTTAATTTAATAAGGAAATAGTATGCAGAAATTGACATTAATGATTTATAAAATTAAATTAAAATGCATGTTTTGTGCCAGGAAGCAAATGGTAATTAGCTGTAGTATTTTCACTTATATTCCTTTTAACTTCACTTGGACTCATTTTCCATCGGTTTTTTATCAGTATAACTCCTTCCTCATATCTCAGTATAAATGTGAGATTTGGCTGATTCTTGGAAAAAGTCATACCACGTTGAGTTAATGCTTTGCTGTTTCTAAGAGAGTCTTTATTTTTCCAACTCTGAAGCTCAGAAAGTATCACAAGCAATTCCCCAGTCATTTTCTAAAGAAAACAATCAGCAGTCTGCCCTCCATTCTTACATTTAAATGCAGAATATTTTAATTATGTCCTTTTTTATAATCAAGTGATTTCTGAGATATCTAACCACTTTTTATTTTTATTTTAATTCCGAAGCATTTCACCTACAAAAAATGATGAAAATGATTATGAAATATATTATGTGATGACAACTTTATTTGAGCATTAAAGTCATTGAGTCCAAATTATCCAGAATAAACTCTTTTAGAAAATAGACTGTCTACATCAGGTGAATATTTAAAAAGTAAAGTAATTACACCACTAAGGTGTTATAGCTTACAAAAGAAGAGGAGTGTCTCATTTTTTAAAAGAAACCTATCTCTATTGTAGAACTATTTCCTAAAAGTAAGGGGTGGTGAGGGAACCCGCTGATCTTCTGTGACACTTATGACTGGTGATTCTGGGCATGGAGAGAAGAGATGAAGTCTCCCATGAGTTAAGAGGTGAATCAATCCATTTTAATTAAAATCTAGAGCCTTCTACCATGGGGCTTAAACACAGTTATGAAAACTCAATGGCCTTATTTGTTTCTAGTTTCCTTATTCTGGTTCATTATTTTTCACTTGGCTGTATCCTCACTGTCATTCTTACTGTCAGGAGATAAGCAAGCTGTTTTAGTCAGCACATTGATGCCCTATATCCAACCACTCCGAAATTACCTTTGCTATGCTTCCTTTTTTGCTTTTGAAAGTCTTAGTGAATGTTTTGTCCTTTGAAGAGGTTAAAATGCGTGATATTGATCCAGAGAGAAAAGCATAGCCTTTCTTCTCCAAGAAACTGAAGGAAATTATTTTTTTCCTTAAAGAATGCCATTTGACCTCTCTGTTATAGTGGTTATTTAGGGCATAATAAGCTATAAGATGCTCTTTCTGCAGGATGGGCTTGTTCTGAGTTAGGCAGTGTTTCAAATAGGGATTGACACAGGCCATTTGGACAAGGTAGATGAATGGTGGGTATGGACTTGCACTGTAGGATGAAAGTGCCAAGTGGGACTGGACGTTGGCTACCAATGGAGATAGTCAGGGACATATCCTTCTTGTCTGGCTACTAAGGATGTGTGCTTTGGTTGTCCTCACATCACTTACAGAAAGCAAGAAAACTACCAGTAAATCCTTTTCTTGACTCCCAGACTTTCTCTGTATGTTTCTATAAGCCCTCAAGAACCCCCATTAAAGTTATAAAATTCTCTACAGTTAATCAACAACTCATTATACCATCTCCTTGGTGTGTCCTACAGCATTAAATAAAATCTGGTAAATAATAGCAATGGATGCAGTTTATCCAGTGTTCAAAACACCCCTGTTTGAGTGTGAAACTCTTTGCTTCTTTAGCCATGCAGTAAGACTTTGAGTACCCATTGAAGGGATGGATCAAGCCTGTGATGAGTACACCCATGGCTAGCAGTTGTCACGCTTGGGGATCAGGTGATTTCTGAAAGTATTTCATTAATTTGAAATCAGAATGCAGTTGAATGATATTTGATATGATTAATACTTTATATTATATATTTCATTGCTCTCTAAATAAACAGTCCAATCTGAAATTTAAAATGTTTAAGATCATTTAATGTTTTAAGACATGTTCTGTACTTGTTCCAATAGTAGTTGACCAAATCATTGATCATGCAGTTTTGAGAATCCAGCGGTGCATTAGGAAGCCCAGGCCACATAGGTAAATCGGGACTGTCCTGCACAAACCAGAGTGTTTTCTCTATCTCTGCATTATCTTCTCAGCATGAAGAAACATTAAGAATGCTGAATTAAACAAAAAAGTTTCTCTCTTTCATCGGAGATATGTGAATTTCACACAAGCAAACAAAAAATTCAATTTCTCCTTCCTATAAATAGGGAAATCTTATACAGTCAAAATTTCAACATTATCACACTCCCATGTGCACATGACTGAACCATACTTACATTACTCAACCACCATAGGTGGACAGCATAGCAGTACATTTCTGTGCTTCTCTTGTAATGAATACTCAAAAAGTGTCACTCTTGGGCCAGGGATATAGCTCAGCAGCATAAGCGCCTGCCTGGCAAGTGCAAGGTTCAGAGTTCCATCTAGGGTACCGCAAAAAGAAAGAAAGAAAGAAAGACAGAAGGAAAGAAAGAAAGAAAGAAAGAAAGAAAGAAAGAAAGAAAGGAAGGAAGGAAGGAAGAAAGAAAGAAAGAAAGAAAGAAAGAAAGAAAGAAAGAAAGAAACTCTTTAAATCAAATATACTAGGTAACTCCCTGCTCATCAAGTTTTCGAGTTCCTGAAGATAAGAGCTAAAAAGGAACTGATGTAATAAATTATGTTCAAAAAATATTTGCTACATGAATAAACAAATGAAGGTTCCTATGCAGTGTTACTTGGTTGAAAACCACCAAGAAGATAGGCAAGAGGAAGCCTTGCAGAGCAGTTTGGAAGGGTCACAATGTGAAATATGTCTCAGGACAATAGGGAATGAAAGAAATCTAGCCAGAGGGAAAGCCATCCGTTCACACCAGTGAGTGGTGGGGTTGTATTTAACAGAAACTAGCCCAATAGGCCAACACTAGCCCATGCAAAACGGGGCCTAGTGACGGCACATCTGGCTATTTTCAAGAGTCAAAATTTGAATTTCAAGCCAGATATCTAAAATGTAACATATTGGCTTTTTATTATTTTTCTTATTATTGTGAAATTTCAGTAAAATGTATCTTACTTAGCATAAAATCTGGTTTGGATGGCATATTTATGACCTCTGATCTAATTCTAATTCTATTTATTGAAAATTTATCAGGGTAAGTTAGTTCTTCTCAGCTACACATAATGCTGGGAGTATTAACCCTTTCTTCTTAATTAGGTTTTACTAGATCAATGTCTATCAGCTTTAGGAACTAGGTGATTTTGTTGTGAGATGAACAGAGACTTAACTTTGCATACTTGAGTTTGAGTATGGAGTTTAAAAAATATCTCTCTTCTTTATATCACTAAATATAATAATAATAATAATAATAATAATAATAATAATAATAATAATATCAGGGATCAAATTCAGGACCTTGCGCTTGTCAGGCAGATGCTTAGTCCACTGAGCTATCTCTCTGGCCAGACTAAATTATTTTTAATGATTGTTACTAGTGGGAAAGAACTTGCTTTAATACAGTATGAGGCCCTGTTTTTGTTGTTGTTGTTGTTTTGTTTTTGTCTTTTTAAGGCAAGGGTTTGCTATGCAGTTCAGGCTGGCCATAAACTCACAGTGATCCTCTTGCTTCAGTCTTCTAAGTGCTGGGATTATCGGTGTGCACCACCATGCTGTGCCAAAACTTGTACCAATTTTAAAAAATTGACTGCATGTAGAGGATGAAATATTACCACCAACAAAGGAAAAAGCAATAATGTTTTATTGCCTTAGTGTGTTTTTTTAGGGGAGGAGTTAATGCTTGTCTATCAGTCTGTCACTAAATAGATAACATAATAATTTCTGTGTTCAAGGCTTTTGCAAATTTGTTAATGGCTTCATCATAATAGATTTTTGCATATTTAAATTCATTAGCAAGAATAGGCAGATTTAATTTATCTCTACGGGTAATGATGGAAGAACATCTTATTAATTTTAATTTTGAAACATTTTGTGGTACATAGTATTATAAGAAATAATTAGAAAAGTCTTAAAAATTAGTTTGGCAGAGATTTAGAAAAGTCTCATTTCTTCAAAAGGTTCTAAATCTCAATTTTCTATCTTTCTCTCTTTGGAATTGTAGTTTTCAAATGTCTCTGCAGCCACAATATTTTAAATATACATAACAATTCCAAGTGGCTATATAGGTTGATAGAACTAGTATAAAGAATTCTGTTTCTTCTCTCTTCCAACCATGATGCTATCATTGCTTATTTGTTTTGTTTTAGTTACATTTTTATGAGCACATATTTGTAGTTTGTTTACCTTTTTATGAGGAGTTGGTGCATGTGCACATTTTAATTCCTGTTTTCATCCCCTTCCTGCTATTTACCGGCAGGACTATATAGACCCAAAGTCCTTGGAGGTAGAAATTGTACCTAGGAAAGCTTGAAGGTCTTTGAGTCAGAAACACAGAACTCTGTCTTGGAAATCCCACACCTGAGGCCACTGCTTTCACAGTATAAGCGTGCAGTTGAAGCTCTATAAATTTTTCCTCATGTGGAATGCAATGTTTATCAACTGGTAAATAAATTTCTTAAACATTCCAAGTCACTGTACAGATCCTTAAAAGGAAATGATGAACAAATTAGAAAACCAAGAGTGTTTATTTGGGCTGATCAGAGTTGCAACTCTGATGACACAAATTATAGGCAAGTGAAATGTGCCCCAGAGTCTTACAGATTTCCAATGCAAAAACCTCAAGTAGGGAGGGGAATCAAGGATTTATCAAGGATTTAGTTTGGTACAGAAAAGCCAGTATGCTTTCTTATAATAAGGGGATTGGGTCACTTAAACAATTTACCCACAGAAAGGGAGGTGGGACTTAGAGGAAGGAAGACAAAAATAAAGAAATTCTTGGGAGAGGAGGAAAGTTAGGAACAAGAGGACACTGGTTCTCTGCTGTAACGAAAATACGGCTCTCAGGATGCAAGTAAACTACAAGTTGTATAAGGCCACCCAAATTTATTTGGAGGTAGCCATGACTGCAGTTCACTTTCTCATGTTCATCTGTCCTTGTATTTTGAGGCATCCCAATTTGTCATTACTTGATTTTAATTTTCCATGGAAATTTACAAATATATTATGAGAGAATAGCAGTAATAACATTGATTGTTCAGAACCTACCTGGATGAAAGGACTTTCTCTGACAGGAGCATTTGATTATTAGCCTAGTTTACAGTTGTTGGGACATGGTGGAAATAGACAGGAATCTGCCTTTTAGTGGGTTTTATTATAATTTTCACATTCTTTACAAACATTGTACCTCAACTTTATCTCCACTGTATGGACAGAGGCATTGCCCCATCTTCGAGTACAAGAAAAGGAATAGCAAATGAAGGAAAAGAAAGAGATTTACAGAATGTAATGAATTCACTTTATTGTCCCTTAAAAATCTCCTCACCTTCAAAACCACCATTTCATTAGTGATATTTGTAGATCACCTTCATTAGTGTGCAGGATCTGATTTTCTGCATATGCTGAGCTAAGTCTGTGTTTTTATTTCCAGAAGAGAACATTCACTGAGGTTAAGTACCCAAGCTGTGAAATCTTTCATTCTGTTTGGTATAAATTTAGGCCCCTGAACTCCCCAGGGGGTGAGCCTGACCCTCGGCCAAGGTTATAATAACTGGAACTGTCACTTTCCTCCAGGTCCAGGTCCTATTTTTATTGTACTGTCCATTTTATCTGTCATTTTTCTGTTTTTACAGTAAAGATGGGTCCTTCAATTTAATACTAGGTAGTTTCCTGGTTGTCTTCTGTCATGCACGTGTTAATGAATGTGTGTGCACTTACTTAAAATCCTTCAAGAAGTTCTTCAGTGAAGCACAGTAAAGTCATTTTCATGGTTTTCTTGGCGGAGCTGAGGAGAGAGCTCTGGTTGGACGTGGTGCAAAAAAGTCACTTTAATCTTGTTTGTTTTAAGAGAGGCTACAGAAATATTCAGTAATTTAAATTCAAACATTAATGGCACGAAGAACTAGATGAGTGTGAGAAAGCATTTTATAAGTACCTGATGCTTTATTTATTTTTAGTTTGTTCTAGTTAGAAGCACAAGTTTATCCCTATTAAATATTAACCAATTTATATGTGATATTCCATTAATGAGGCTTTGATACACATAAAGACTATATATTGCTACACTTCTTGCTTAATTAAATGCTTACATTTTAAAAATTGAGAAATCATTCGAAGTATAATTTGCTGGAATATTGTAAGGAAACATTTACTTTTCTATTGCTGCAGTCTACAGAAATAGAAGTGCCTTTGTGAATTGCCATCTTAAAGCAATCAGTTTCCTAAGAAAACTCATTTCTCTGTGGTAGTTCTTACTCACTGATATATAACATAATGCCTTAATGACTTAACTGGATTGTTAGGTAGGATCTAAATGATTCACATATGATGCTGAGACAAAGACTCCTTTTTAAGAACAGCTCAACATGACTCACTTTCTGTGCTGTATTTTTAAGACAACAAGAAACAATAGAGAAACACCTACAAAAGCAGATGGGACAAATACATTAGAAACGGCCTGGGTACCTATAAGCTCTGTAGAACCACCTGGCTAACACAGCAAAAGAACATTCATTATGAAAGTTTTATATAGTGTTGCTGCTGAGAACAGTTTCTTTCTGAAAATAATGACCCTGAACAGGGCGAACTGTCTCTTTCTCTTGTATATGACAGGTGCCTGGCTTTTTAAAATTTATTTTGGTTGCATTGCTTTTTAAATGAAGGCTTAAAAGAAGAAAAACTAGGTATATCTTGATTTTTTACATCATTTTAGAGCATTCTTTGATTTCTCAATGGCTCTTTTTTTAATTCTGATTTAGTGGCAAAATTAAAATACAGGTTTTCAAGGGACATTAATGCTTGGGATCTATATTAAAGCAAATTTATGTCAGACTTGGTTACACCTTAAAAACATCTTGAAAATGTGAACATTCCAGTGGTTATACACCCTGGTAAATTACTTCAGATTTTTTTTTTCAAAATGATAAAACTCAGGAATCAGTATCACTGCTCAATATATGGCCCAAGTTCTCAGATATTACATAATGCAATAAAGAGGGTACGCCTTAGAAAAGACAAAATGATTATCTCGATTACTATTCTGTTATTGCTAGGACTAACACCCAACACCCAAAATGAAGGAAGGAAAGTTTATTTAGCTCACAGTTTCTGGAGGTTTCAGTCCAAACTCAGCTGGCTCCAAGGCAGAGCAGCACATGGCAGAGGGCAGCAGTTTAAGGTGATGCCAAAGAGCAGAGAATAAAAGGGAGAAGTAATAGCCACAATGGCTACAGAGAGCAAGTCTGTCTCTCTCATGATCCGTGCAGGATCCCCACCCCAGGCTGGGTATAGCACTCACACCCAGCATCCCAGCCTTGGATCACGAATGAATCACAAACTGCAGAAGTGTGCCTCAATGACTGCAGGAGGCCTTTAGGGGACAGATACACACGATCCATCACAATGCTATAGGGTGAGTAGAAAGGGACCAAGGGCTGGAGCCTAGAAAAAGGGGAAGTGGCTCAAGGGAAGGAGACACAGGATGCTGAAGAGGGGAGAAAGATATAAGAAAAATGAAGATAAGCTACATACAGGAATCCAATAACCTAAGTGACAGAAACACTTTGTGCCACAATATGAGCCAAGACGAATAATATGGATAAGTATGAAAAAGGAGATAGAGAAGCTGGGGCAGAGGTGCAGGGATGGGAAAGGGGGAAAAGAAAACGAGCCTTAGTACGCCCATGCAACCACTCTGACATGACTGTAAACAGTCTGAACTTCAAACATGTACTACTGAAGTTGTTTTTAAAGAACAACATACAGTGGATGGGGAGACAGCTTGGCGGTCTAAGCGCCTGTCAGCCAAGCACAAAGACCCAGGTTTAATCTCAGGCACTGTGTGCAGTGCCAGCCCCCATGCTATGCCAGCCATGAAACTAGGTGTGGTGGCGCATGCCTGTAATCCCAGAGCTGGGGAGGCTGAGACAAGAAGATCACTATGTGGCTGAGCTGTCTAGGGAGACCCTGTGCCAAATTAAAAAATAAATCTTATAAAAAGAAGAATATATATATATATATATATATATACACACATATATATATACATATACATATACATATATATATATATTTAACCAGGGATTGAACTCAGGCCCTTGCGTTTGCCGGGCAAGCATTTATTCTACTGAGCTATCTCCCCAGCCCCAATTTTTGCCCTTATATAATATTTTAGTGTGAACTTCAGGTTTTGATTTTATTATATGAAAAGGTGAGGTAAGATTTTTAGCAATGATTACATTTATTGCTCATTCATTTATTACACAGTACTTATTCACTTTTAATATACCTTACGCTCTAATCCTAAATTACAGAAAATATATGTTTGAATGAAAAATCTTGGTCTTGATCTTTTCTCTTGATCTTATAGGAATTTAAACCTGAAGATGTCTCTTTATCGAGCAAAGCACTAATTTTGTACCAGTTGGGGCTCAGGACGGGATGACGATGATTCTGTGCACTAGATACTTCGGTTGGTGACTGTGCTTTGATAAGCTCACTGGGATCAGCGAAATGCGGAAAGTTCACCATGTGAGTGAGCAGTGAAAGCAGCCATCTTGATGTCCATAAAAGTCTTTGCTCTTCAGATTTTTATTTTTGAAAGCACAAATGAACCACAATGTATTTAATTCTGTATGCATCACGAGCTCTGTTAGCTGAAATCCGGCCATGACACAGAAATGTCTGTGGAGCTGTCATTCACACAGTATTTCCCCATGGACTTCTAAGCACTTGCAACACCCATTCAATCCTCATAAAAATCCCACGAGGAAGATGTTAGCCTCCTTTGGAAACTTCCTTTCCTTTTTCAAAACAAGAAAACCGAGTTACAGAAATTAAGGAAAATGTCCAAGTTGACCTAACTGAGGTTACTGGGGTGAGTCTTATAACCAGGTGGCGTGCTTCAAAAACCAAGGCAGCTGGTTGAAAGGCCAGTCTCTAACTGGCCACGTGTAGCTGAGGAGCGGCAGCAGCATGCCATCCCTGTGAGCCTGGTACTAATGCAGAATTTGGGACTCTGCCTCAGACCTTCTCATCAAATCTCCATTTTAGTAAGATTCCTGAGAAGTTTACATATACACTTAAATCAGAGAAACAATTCTCTGAATTCCTGTTTTATAATGCCCCTCAGATATGCTGCAATAAAGTTCATGAGTATAGCCTAGCTAGCGTTTCAGGAAGCGGAATATAGTGAATGGCGCCAAGGGACAGCTGTGGTCTGTTGCTGAAAATCCTGGAACCCTGGGATAGGGGAGTCCCAGAGAGCTGGGACTCTAGGTGATGGATAGCAGCTTTGACTCTGGGCTCTCTGTTTGTTGCTTTTTCCCTTGCTTGGAATGCTGATGGTTGACCCCTGAGTGAAACTGATGATAGGGAAAGGATGGAAGTTAATAGAGATTGTGGTCACACACATGGTCCTCCTCTACTAAAATTATTATGCACAAGATCACGCTGACTACCCAAAATAAAACTGACTTGCTTCAGCAGTTCTTGGTTCACTGAGGGACGAATCTCAGTGAGTCCTCTGAGACCCTTCATTGGGTCTTCTTGTTGTTCCTTTTGGCACTGACTCATGACATTACAACACGTAAGTGTTTATGAAAGTACAAATACAGGGGCTGGGGAGATAGGTCAGGGGTACAAGAGCCTGCTTGGCAAGGGAAAGGTCCTGAGTTCAATCCCCAATGCTGAAAAAAAAAGAAAGAAAGAAAGAAGGAAGGAAGGAAGGAAGGAAGGAAGGAAGGAAGGAAAGAAAGAAAGAAAGAAAGAAAGAAAGAAAGAAAGAAAGAAAGAAAGAAAGAAAGAAAGAACAGATGCAGTAAGAATATGCGTGGTGGGAAGATATTGGCTACAGCAAGGACCTCAATCAAGAGCATAAGGTGTAGCAGAGAAACAGAGAACTAAGGTACAGTAGATCATTTTATAAAACTACAGTCCATTGAGGCAGTCAGCTTTGCACTACTGTGACAGAAACACTGATGATAAACAATTTAAAAGGAAGGAAGATTCATTTGGGCTCATGGCTCCACAGGTTTCAGTCCATGGTCAGTTGCATCCACTGTTTCTGGGCCTATGGTGAAGCAATGCTTTGGGGTGAAAGGGGAAGGAATAGCAAGGACATTTACCTTGTAACGATCAGAAAGCAGAGGGTAGGGGAGAGTGAGAGAGAGAGGCAGACAGAGACAGAGAGACAGAGACAGAGACAGAAACAGAGATAGAGAGACAAAAACAGAAAGACAGAGAGAGGGACAGAGATACAGAGACAGTGGAAAAGACAGAGAGATAGAAACAGAGATTGAGAGACAAAGACAGAAAGACAGAGAGAGAACAGAAAGACAGAGAGATGGAAAATACCAGTTCCACTTTAGTTCTAAGGCATTTGAAATTCAGAAAGACAGTGATGTTAAACTCAAATAACCTATGTTATAGATTAATAGTATCACTAAGCTTCTCTTCTGGAGGGTTAACAACTTAAGTTTGCAGATCAAAAATTAGAGAAAAAGAAGGGATAGAAGGATAGTCAATATTTTGCCCCTATCCCTTCAAGGTCAGTGAGGACTCTGGACATAAGAGAACCTATACTATAACATCCTATAACTCAGTGGTGTCCCCAATTTTCTGTTCAAGGAGATCATGGGGCCACAGAGGAAAGGGATCATGATGTATAGTGTGCCTAAGGAGAGTCACCTACAGAGAAAACATTCTCTCAGGCTTTCACAGAGAGTAAACTGGTCAAGCAATGGCCATGATTCATCCAGACAGCTGACACTGACAAAAGATCTACAAGGTGCTGTATATGGTTCCAGAATAAATCTTGAAGGGATTTCACTGACCTTGTCAGATACAGTACAGGTTCTCTTATGTCCTGACCTTGAAGGGTTAGGGGCAAATTATTGGTTATCCTTTTAGCCTTTCTTTTTCTCTATTTTTTTTTTTTTTTTTTTTTTGTCGACAAGCTTAAGTTGTTAACCCTCCAGAAGAGAAGCTTAGTGATACTATTACTCTATAACATAGGTACTTGGAGCTTAACATCACTGTCTTTCTGAATATCAAAACACATGATTTCAAGGTAAATCCTGAGGGGATTTGACTGACCTTGT
>PVKN010026362.1:0-13845 GCA_004027915.1 Capromys pilorides | reverse complement strand
CGATCCAGGCGCGGAGCACGTGCTGCTGCCCGGCGTGGACCAGGAAGCTGCGCAAGAGCCGGGCTCGCGGCAGCCAGCAACCCCAAGAGCGAAGGAGCCCGGTCCGTGGCCGCGGGCCTCAGCTCCACGCCCTCCTTCCGCAGCTGTCCTGGGAGGTGCCGGGCCCCCCTCACCTTCGCGGGGGCCCTTCCTACTGTGCCTATGGACTGCTCCTCACATAGCTCTCCTTTTTGTTATTTTTTTTTCTTTTAATAAGGAATAATATTACGACATTTTCAAAAGCACGTCATTAGTACTTTCTCAATAATTAATACAATGCATATTGTTGTGCTCTTAATAGTTATATAGAGCACAGAATGTAAACATGCTTTTGTTTGTTGTTAGAAATAGTTTCTTCTCATTAAACTGAGAAAGTATTTGTGTACATAGTCCTGTATTCCATAGTCGTAATGGGTTATTGGCAGAACTGGCAGTGCCGGAAGCAGCTAATTTAAGGGTTTATTGCCCAGCATTCTAATCTATACCTTGTGGTTAAACTTTTCTGCTGAGCGTTTAATGACAAGTTTAGGAAGACCTGTATAGCAAAACATGTAACTTTGTATCTCTCAAGGTCCGTCAAATGCCCTCAGGATTTATTTTGAAACCATGTACAGTGCTTTATAGGACTGTTGTCAGTTTCAGCCATCTAGATGAATCACGGCCATTGCTTGACCAATTTGCTCTCTGTGAAAGCCCAAGAGAATGTTTTCTCTCTAGCTGGCTCTCCTTAGGCACACTATACATCATCTATCCCTTTCCTCTGTGGTCCCATAAACTTGTTGAACAGAAGATTTGGGAAATCACTGAAACATACGATGTTACCTCACAGGTTCTCTTATGTCCTGAGTCCTCACTGACCTTGAAGGACTAGGGCCAAAATATTGGGTATTCTTGAGGCTTTCTTTTTCTCTGATTTTTGGTCTATAAACTTACATTCTTAACCCTCCAGAAGAGAAGCTTTGTGATACTCTTACTCTGTAACATAGGTACCTGAGTTTAACATCAGTGGCTGTGCTTTCGACTCCTTTCCTCTCTTTAAACTATTTTTATGTTTTAAGTGAGATTTTCTCCAGTCTGTCTTTGGATGTATCCTCCTTTTCTAGGATCCATAAGCAATGAGTTGGGCGGTACCACAGCATAACCCAAATTTGCGTTTGAAACTTCTGGAGCACTGAAGCTCTGCACTAACTGTGGCTGGGCTAGTTTTGTGGCATGCGCTGGGCATGCAAATTTTGCACAGTGTTCCTAGCTGCCCCAGAAACCCAGGCCCACCTGGAAGCCTGGAACTCACAGGTCTGTTGAGCCCAGGAAGCTGGATGTGCCTTGGCCATCTCAGGCAGTGTCCAGACCACAGTCAGGATCTGGAAGGCAGGGGGTCAAGTCGTGGACCACATCAGCAGCAGCAAGCCTGTGAGCAGAGCCTTCCATCCACTCCTGTGTGCATTATTTGCATCCAGCTCTTTGCTCTACATTCCCAGGCTCCTCTGCTAACCCACCACGATGCTGTCTACAGCTCAGCTTTCCTTCCTCACAAGCTTTTGCAGAGCCGCACTTAAAACCTCGGTATGTAAGGCTGCATCCAGGGGCTCATATCTTACTTTTGTACTGCAAATTTGTAATTTAACATAACTATAGCAAGCTGTGGGATTCTGCTCTTCCTGAGAGACACAGGTGTAGGAATTCCTGGATCTCTCAGTAGTACCTGATAGAGAACAGTGAGAGGATTTAGAAAATAAAGACAAGGGCTAAAAGCTGAGGTCAGGTGGTGGACCAAGCTTGATGGGCAAAAGCCCCCCCAAGCAATAGTGGGCCTGTTTACTTATACCTTTGCAATGCTAAGAGACAGTGTTGCCTAGTGACTAAAAGCCCACACTGTCCAGGCAGGATGTTTTTCTCAAGACTGAGATAGCTTGACTGTTTTAGGCAATGAGGCCTCATCCTGCCTTCCCACATAGGATCAGTTTCCAGCTTCAGCTGCTCTCAACACACAGAAAGCAATCTATGTGTTACTCACTTGATATGATGAGCATCCAGGTGCATGCACCTGTGCAAAATTGGGAGTATGGGATATTTTTCCTGCTTTATGCTCCATGTGATTTTGTTTCAGATATGTTTACTGGAGCATCACAGAGGGTCCAAAAGACACACACCATTCCAGGATTTGTTTTTAAAAGCTTTCTTTTGACTTTTCTTGTAAAAACAGGCTAAATACAACGGCCCCTGAAAAACTGCCAGTTTTGGGGGAGGTCAAATGTGAACCATTAGATTGCTCATGTGTGGATGATGAAAATGATTTATTATGTAAAATACATGCCCTCATAAGAGAAGGCTGATGTGTGGAGGAAATGGGTGGATGGTGACGATGACATGACACTCGCCATGTGAACCAAAGTTCCTGTGAGTGACATGGAGCAAGAATCAATGGATTTGGATGGCAAAGAAAACAGTAGTGTGAGTACGTAACTGGCAAGTTGAAATGTTGGCAAAGGGGACCCTTAGCCAAATGGAATGATCCAACGTCAGAGCTAGGCCTCTTATTCTCTGTGCCCCTCATGCCTCAGACTCCCATGGGCTGAGATTACAGGCATGCACCACCACTCCTGGCTCTGATTCAAGCAGATAGAATTTAGATGTGGAATAGGAAGCTAGGTAAAAAGTTGTCTAATAAATAGCTTAAAGGGTAAGAAGGGAAGTCTGGGACATTACAGAGACAGCAGCTGCAAGAAGCAGTTAGGGACACAAGAGATGGGTTTATCCATCCAGTGCTAACAGAGGTGCTGCTCGATGACCCGCATTAGAGTGGGGGAGCAGTACTGAGCAGTGCTTCTCTGCAGAGGAGGGCGCCCCCTGACAGGGGTGGAGGCTCCAGGGTGACAACACGAAGCTAGTTCTACAAGTCAGAAAAGATGGCAAACTGCTACTAGGAGATGAATGAACCCCCTCTTCTGTGGTTTAAGCTTGTCTCCCAACCCCAACTCATGCAGATACCCGATCCTCAGGGTTTATGGCAATAGTATTAATCTGGCAATAGTAGGGCAGTGCTCACCCATAATCCCAGGTAGAGGCAGAAGAACCTCCAGGCTGAGGCCAGCCCAGGCAATTGAGTGAGCCCCTGTTTTCAAATAAAAGCTCAAGGGACCTGGGAGGTAGCTCAGGGGCACAAGTGCCTGCCTGGCAAGTGCAAGGTCTTGAGTTCAATCCCTGGTCCTGAAAAAATAAAAATAGGGGCCAGTGAAATGGTTCAGCATCTAAAGCGTCTGCTTAGGAAAGCTTAGGCAACTGCAGGGACTGCCGTTTGATCCCTGGCACCAAATGCTGCACCAGCCCCACCCCCAGGGCAGCCTGAGCCAGTCATAATAAAAAATAAATAAAAATAAAAATACAAAAATAAAAGCTCAAGAGCACAGCTTGCAATCCCAACAGTCAGGAGGCTGAGGCAGGAGGATTGCCAAGAGTTTGGAGCAAAAAAGGGCGTGAGCTAGTGATAAACTGGGAGAACTAGCAAGCCGTGTTCAGCCCCATTCTTGGCACCTTTTCACTCTTCCTGCAGTGTTCCAACTTGGGGGCTTACGCAGAGGCTTCTTTTATAGCCTGCCCTAGGGCTGAAGGGCAGAGGGCCCTTCCTGCTTCTGCAGGAAAAGTTGCCAAGGCGTCATGTTCTGAAACAGTACCCTGAGCCAAAGAACCACCATGCACAAGAGAGGGGATCGGGGCTAGGCAAGCCACGCAGCGGAGACGGGAGCCTGGGATCTACACAGGAATTCGAAGACTGTTTTCCTCTGGTGTCTTGAGACTGGGCCTCGCTTGACGGCTCATCACTTTCATCAAGAGTGACTTGGAAGCATTTGCAAGAAAGAAAGGCATAGTTTGGTTCTCCGTCGACGTAGTCTCCCAGTTGCCTTCTTCTTCCTTGTATGCAAGAGGGGACCAGCACAGAATACGAGTACTCGAATCCAGGACCTCTGGGGCGGGGCCTCGACCGCAGCCTGCCCTCTCAGGGCGCAGCCTGCTGTTTTCTGCTGCCAGACAGCACAGGGTTGGACCTCCGGTTTCAGCAGCAAGCCACTTTCGGCTGAAGTTTTGCTGCCCCCTGGTGTTGGAAGAAAAGCAGTGGCTGCGTGGCGGTTGGTTGGCCACTAGAGGACGGCATCACTCGGACTCCAGCACCTCCTGGTTTCCAGTGGCACAGGCACAAGAAGTCCTGAGGGACTTTGACTGGCTCAGGCTTATGATAAATTCAGCGCGAAGAAGCTGCACTTTCCACAACAAAAGTAAAATAAAAGCCGGACGTGGGGGCGCATGTCTGTCATCCCAGTACTTGGGAGGCCAAGGCTGGAGGATCCTCGTGACTTTGAGACCACTCTGGGCTACAAAGTGAGTTGAAGGCCTGAGCTGCATAGTGAGAACCTGTCTCAAAAAGATGAAAAAAAAAAAAGTAGAATTTATTTTAGATTAATATGCGCACCGATATCTGCTGAGGAAAAAAAAAAAGAAATATATATATATATAAAGATCAGGACAAATTTTTGTAATGTTCAAGCAGAATCAATAGCCAGTGATATGGCTACCACTGGTCATTGTAAATCACGGATAATACAAAAGAAGATTGTATCAAAGCGAAAGCTAATCCAGAAAGACAGAAAAATGGATTTTATTAATTACTTCTTCATGTTTTTACTTTATGACAACTTATTGATTCAGCAAGTATTTATTGAGTACCTATTGTAAGGTGCTGCTCTGCACCAGTTCCAATTCATATGTAAACAAAACAATTTTTGTCTTCCTTGATCACATTTAACGATAGAACATGTTTTGCAAAATGTTTAGAAAACATAAAACCTTGTAAGGAAGAGAAATAAAACATCCCATTAGGCAGCCACCAAAAGACAGTATAATCATTTTGATGAATGTTAAACTTCAGTTCCTGCTGTGTCTGTGCCCAGACATCTACTTAGTTTACAAATTTGATGTTTTTTGTATGCTTGTTTTATATGTTAGATGATTTATGAGAGAACAAGAAATTGTAAGATTCTTTTAAAAACTGGAAGGAGTTTTACAGAGATTGTTAGTAACAGTTTTGTTTCTCATTTTTTAACTTTTTTTGGTACTGGGGATTGAACTTAGGACCTTGCATTTGCCAAGAAGGCGTTTATGCTGCTGAGCTATCTCCCCAGCTCCCAGTAGCTTTATAGTTTTTTGGGTTTTTTTTTTTTTCTTTCTCCTTTTTGAGACAGGCTCTTCTTACGCAGTTAAAGCTGGCCCTGAACTCACTTTTGTAGCCCAGGCTGGTATCAAACTTGTACTTATCCTCCTGCCTCAGCCTTCCAAGTGCTGGGATTATAGGCGTATGCCACCACACCCAGGTTAGCTTTAAAGTTCAAAATCCAACTGATTTGGGGACACTATGTATTACAACAAATACTGTGCAAGTCACATGATTTTGTTTAGTGAAATTCTGTATCATTTGTAATTTTTATTTTAATACTATTTTGTATTCTTTAAAAAATAAAAAATAAAGTTCAAAATCAACAAGACTTCAGAATACAGTCATATCACTTAATGACAGGATATCTAGGAAGATCTGTTGATTGTGCAAAAGTAGAAACAGCAAACTAGATGACAAATGCTTACACATTTAGGATGTATGCCTGTGCCAGAAGGAAAGGAAACATGGCTGCCGCTGGCACAACAAGGCACACTGTTTTACATATATAAACCATTAGCAGTTGGACCACAGGTCAGCTGTATCACATGCTGACAGAAAACTTGCCCACATTGTGTCCATGTCCTGAGACTTTGCTGGAAACCAGTATTAACACATTGCCACTGGCTTGAATCATGGGTGGTACACGCATGACTAACCTACTGGACAATTTGTACCGCTCATGCTACAACAAGTCTAATCCTTTCTTTTTTGCTTTCTTGAAACGGTCTCACTATGCAGTTCAAGCTGGCCCTGTGCTCACTTCGTAGCCCAGCTGCTCTTAAACTTGCAAGGCTCCTTCTGTGTCTCAGACTCTCAAGTGCTGGGGTCACAGACATGTGTCACCATGTCAGGCTAAGTTTTTAAAGATTTACATGCATTTTAACTCATTTAACTCTAGGGAAAAGAATTCGAAGGTAAGCATTACCCTACTCAAGCATGACGATCCCTCCCACACAGAACATGTACAAAGTAGCTGTCACACTGGCTATTGAGCACTAAGTATCCCTAGGTGCTGAAAGACCATGAGGGGGTGAGACTGTCGAGACAGGTGGTCTGCTGCAAATGAAGCAACAAAGTCCTCTTCTCATGTCTTTCCTGGTGGAAGACACACTCGCTGAAATGCACTATAAAAATATGGCTGGACACAGAAAAAAATCCATGCGGGGGCACAAACGCGCACAGTTCTCAGAGGCAGGTAGTTGACTATGTACCTCAGTGAAAGCAGGAGGGGGCTAAAAGAGACACTGGGGACAGAGAGGTGGCTCATGAGAGCAGTGAGGCAGGGAAGTCAAGCAGGGTCTGAGGGCCACATGAGGCCAACAGGGTCTAAGGCACTGGGCACAAAGGCAATGCAAGGTCTGGATGAAGACCCACGCCCCAGCCCCACCTGTGTGCAGGTACAGCCAGCTGGGAGAACTGAGCACGGACCAAAGACTACTTTTATTTTCTATGCCAGTGATAAACCTTTCAGTGCTTTCAGTGACACAAGTAGCCAACTGCAACTTGTCACAGGTTTGCCACCACACCCAGCCTAATCACTTTTATCAGTCTTTTTACTAACAAAATTAATAAAAAGATACCCAATAGGATAGACAAGCATGTACCACCAGTGGTTCAAGCCACTCAGCAGCAAGACATATGAATTATGGCTCTGTTTGTGAAGTGTTAAGGCAGCATAATAATTAATCTGGCGGAAAGCATTTCAAAGTAGACTATGTCCTACTTTGCGTATCACTAACAGCCTTATTAATCAGATTTATAGTGAGAATAAGGAATAAAGAGCCCATCTGAAAAAGTTTCCATTTTATCTGAAATGACACGCCTGCAAAATCAAGGCAAGAAATGATTACTGAAAAAAAATTATCACTAAAAAGAAGCCAAGTGCTTTGCATCAAGACAACAGGAAAAATGCCTTGCAAACCATCTCACAAATTAGCAAAATCCACCCTTTACTAGCTCCAAAGTGTAAAAGGGCGCCCAGCACAAAAAGGGTTGCCTAGGATACTATGACGGCACATGCCTGTGATCCCAGCACTCAGGAGTCTGAAGTAGGACTTCCAGGAGTTCAAGGCAAAATGGGCTCCATAGTGAGTTCAAGGCCCACTTGGACTTTTGGTTCACAATGTTCAACTATCCAGCAACTCAGAGACTTCTGTGGCCATGATCCAAGGGCACCTGGCTACTGCCTGAGCTGGCAACAGATTTTTTTTTTTTTTTTTTTTACTATTTCTTTATGTTATAGCTGGCTCAGCCTGCCCTGGGGTGGGGCTGGTGAAGCATGTTGTGCCGGAGATCAAACTGCGGTCCCTGCGGTTGCCTAAGCAGGCACTTTAGATCACTGAGCCATCTTGCCAGCCCCGAAGGAGTTTTGGAGCATGGCTTGTTTTTTTTCTTTCTTTCTTTCTGAGACAGAGACCTGCTATGCAGCTCAGGCTGGCCTTGAGCTCACTTCTGTAGCCCACAGTGGTCTTGAACTCACGCCAATCCTCCTGCCTCAGCCTCCCAAGTGCTGGGGTTATAGGCATGAGCCACCACGCCCAGCTAAAATCTTTTTTTTCCTTTTTTTTTTTATGGCTGGCTCAGCCTGCCCTGGGGGTGGGGCTGGCGTAGCACGTGGTGCCAGGGATCGAACTGCAGGTTGCCTAAGTTTTCCTAAGCAGGCACTTTAGACCACTGAACCATCTCACTGGCCCTGGCAACAGATTTTAACATTTACATGATAACAATTTGACAATTATACAAAAAAATTAAGTTGTGGAATCAGAGAAGCTTCCACCAAGGTTTCAGAGGAAGCTCTAGGAGGCCAGACAATGTGCTCCTAAAAGGACATTAGTGAAGCTGGGAGAGTGAAATGGAAAGTACAGAGGAAAACCCACGAAGTTGGAAATGTCAGAAACATGAATCATCATCATCCAAGCAAAAACTCAGCCAAGGAACAACAGAGGCCACGAAGGCTGCAACTGGCAAGGTTGCATGGGTAGGGCGCCCAATCCCCTCAGAATTCACATCTGGTCACAATTTGCCCTGGGCGCTGGATATAGAGCTATAGGGTTTAACGTGTGGTCTCCCAGGCTTGTTTTGCTTTGCTCTCCCCTTCCCACCTGGAACATTTCCCCTGTGCCACTGCACACGGGAAGCACTTCACGCCTTATTTTTACAGCTATCTCCATCAAATCTCACAGCTAAGCATCTGCCTTCGACTTGGACTTTGCAGCAAGGCTGAAACTGTTCAAACATTGGTGACTAAGAGATGGAATAAATGCATTTCGCATAAAGAGATGCACATGAGTCTTTTGGGGGTGAGGAGTGTTGTAGCTTAGTGTTGTAGCATCTATGATGCCCCCCAAAACTCTCAGGTGTAGAGATCAGGCAGGCTTTAGGGTGACTGGATTACAATGAGCTATGGCTAACTTTGTCAGCAGTGCGGCCTAGCTGGTGTGGTGCATGGTACAGGGGGAGGGGGGCTGCCAACACCACAGGTGCATCTCCACCCCCGGCTCCCTGTTCTGCTTTCTTACTGCCATAATCTGAATAGATTTCTCCCACTATCCCCCTCTGTCATGCCCTTTTATGAGCCAGCTACCTATGAACTGGAAACTCTAAAAATCATGAACCAAAATAATTCTCTTCTCCTCCTCTAAATTGTGGATGCTAGCTTTTTTTTTTTTTTTTGTGGCCAGCTCAGCCCAGGCGGGGCTGGCATAGCACATGGTGCTGGGCATTGAATCATAGTCCCTGCGCTTTGCCTAAGGTTGCCTAAGCAGGAACTTTATTTATTTATTTATTTATTTATTTTTAATTTTTATTTATTTATTTATTTTATTTGTTTGCTTGTTGTGTTTATTTATTCATTTTGTCGCTGGCTTAGCCTGCCCTGGTGGTGGCGCTGGCGCAGCATGTGGTGCCGGGGATCGAACTGCAGTCCCCACAGTTGCCTGAGCCCTCCTAAGCAGGTGCTTTAGACCACTGAACCATTTCGCCGGCCCCTAAGCAGGAACTTTAGACTGCTGAGTTATATCACCAGCCACTGTACTGGGCATTTAGTTCCAGCAACAAGAAAGTGACTATGACAATAACACTACCATCAAGTGAGCTTGTGCATATATACTGCTGTCCTTTTAACTCTAGTTCAAGTATGGAACAAACACTGACTGCCAAAGAGTCTTTGTTGGTAATATACAAGAAATGAACAGTAAGAATAAACCTAAACAATCTTTTTTTTTACTTAAAAAAGAATTTATTTATTGCTTAAGAAACACAGAACAGAAAACCACAATATAACTAAAAAGAAAAATACTCCAAAATGATCCAGGGTTAAAAAAAAAAAGATCCCAGGGCAGGGCTGTTAAATGATTATAGTCATTATAGGTATCTGATTTTTTCTGAACTTTTTTTTTTTTTTTTTTTGGAGAAACAGGGATCAAACTCAGGACCTTGCACTTGCCAGGCAGGCACTTATGTCCCTGAGCTATCTGAGCTATCTCCCTGGCCCCTTTTCTAAACTTTTCTGACGGGGATTAGGCTGAGGAGGCTCTGAAGAAGGATAACAGCATGGAATTTTCAAGTCTTTGTTCCCCTCATGAATAACCACCAGCCACATGACAACTAAACAAAGATAAGCAGCACCAAGACACCATCCCTGAGCAGGAGAGCAGCCCTTTCACCTGCACAAAGCCAGGACATAAACTATTACTAGCTGCTCTACGGTAGGCACTTGGACTCACTGTGGCAGGTCCCAGCCCATGACAGAAATGAGCTTTCTCTATGCTGTGGGAATGAGAACGATCAGGAGCATTTAGAAAGCCTAAAATACATGCAAAGCAGCTGCATGGCCTGGGAGGCCGGAATGGCTGCGTTCAGCAGGAGTGCCTGAGTCACTTGATGGCACCACAGCCAAGGCAACTTACGTACTTCTGAAACTGGCAATGGGAAGCAAAGGTCTATCTACATCTATGGCTTTTTTAGCACCATTTTCACATGGGTGTGAGCGTCAAACACGTTATCTCTAGCAAAAAATAAACAGGCTTGGCAAAACAAATACAACTGAGGCAACCGAAGGGAAAAACGACCCACAGTTGCATCCACCCTCTAGATGGAGATCCAAAGCTCCTGTGCCACGGAAAGCTCTCTTCATTTCTGCAGAAAATGGCTCAGCTGCTTCTGCAGGGAAGTGATCTGAGCGTTTTTCTGTTTTTCCTGTATCTTAAGATTCTCCAGCACAGACCTCAAATGATTCTTGAGGGTCAGGTTTTCCACTTTTCTGATGATATTCTTCTGTGTTTGTGCTTTGTTTTGAATCTCCTGGAGCTTTTTCTCTTTGTAATGAATATGTTTCTGAATTTCCCTAACTATTGAGCTGGTACCTTCCTTCGTCTCACGTAGGCAATATTCAGTCATCTTGGCCTGTAGCTCCCTTTCTAGAGTCTCTTCAAAATCATCATCTTCTTCTTCATCTTCTTCCCCTTCATCCTCATCTTCCTCCTCCTCTTCCTTCCCCTCCTCATTATCTTGACTGTTGCTATTCGAATCACTCATTATCTCTCGAAGCACATCATACTCTGATGAGGCATCACCTTGCTTATAAGCACTCATTCCTGGGGAAACTGGTAAGCCTGCAACGCAGCCTTGACTTTCTATTTCCTTGGTTTCATCATCAGCAATGACTTCCCATCGGACACCGATGGCTTCAGAATCTGAATACAGCAATCTCTTCAATTCCTTTTCCACGCCTGGAGATCCAATGTACTTTTTTTTTGTTTTCCGGAACCTTTTCTTTCTGACATTCTTAAGTGGTGGAGTGATTCCATGCTTCCAGATATAGTTGTTCTCCATCTCTACTTCCTTATTCCTGGTTGCATTAAGATCAATAGAGGTAACTGGTTCTTCCGAAGAAGAGTGGAAGGCACCACCAGCGCTGCACACCAGCATCTGGGAAACATCTGCTGTTTTGTAAAAGTTTTTTTTATCAAACGTTTTTAGACTTCCAACAACACAAGGCAAATCTACCAACTTAGCACGGAGTGAGACATCTTCTACCTCAACAACTGCATGGCGTCCATCAGAAGATAAGTCAATTTTTATTTTATCCTTCATGGTAACACTTCCAGAGTGTATTATGGTCCTAACAGCAGAAGCATGCTCAGGAGGCAGACGCAATATAAACTGGTTTTCAAGTTCACAAGGCAGTTCATCTTGGCTTTTACTCATGTCGGTTCCTCTATCACTTTGCTCCAGAAAGACTGCAGACAATCTTAACAAAGAAGTTGGCTTAACTATGGCTATACCCTATGAATAAAGAAGCAGAAGATTAGTCCTCAAGAGGAAAAATACTGCTCCCAACCATCACAGAAAGCAGACTGACCCTGTACATCTATGGGGCCCTTGTGAGCCCTTCCCCACCACCCCCAATATTACAAGTGGTTTGCCAACCTGTACCTATACCCACCATCCCAGGAGCTGTGGTGAATCCTACCCTGTACCCCCACACACCACTGCAAGAGCCTTGGGGAGCACTGCCCTGCCCCATCATTGTTGAAGTCTTCCTGAGCTGGGGGCTGGCCCCCACCCCCTGCCCACTGTGGCAGAAGCCACGCTGAACCCCAGACAGCAAGAGCTATGGTAAGCCTACGTACTACACCCCCTCTGTGGCAGGAGCCTTGCTGACCTGTACCCCATGCCCCTACTGTCACTGCTGAGTCTGGGTAAACACTGGGAGCTTCAAAAATCAGTAAGGAAATCTCAAGCCTGCAAACTAATCAGAATAAGTCCAGAAGGCAAGAACATAGAAGAACTTGAAAGTCAAAAAACCTAGAATTTCTGCAATGATAGAAACTGAAGAAAATAAAATTCCATCAGGCTGTAGAAGACATCTCATCAGAAACAATCTCTCAGGTTAAAAAAAATGACAACAATCACGAAAGAATTGCTCAGCACATCTAAAGACATAGATTTAAATAAATAAATAAATAAATAAATAAATAGATACATGGTGTTACAGTTTATGTCTAGTTGTCCCCTCAAAGCCTCATGCAATCATGGGGCAGGGACTTCTAGAGTTTGAGACTTGACTCATGATCCACTGGGATTACGTGTTTTAGTACTGATGGGACTATGGGTTCGAACCCTTCTGGGATTATGCGTGTGGCCTAGGGCAGATAGGCTGAGGCAGAGAGCCTGAATGTGATATAAAGAGACAGAGAGACAGACTCACGCTGTTGCTCTCTGCTCCCCTGGTTGTTCCATTGCCTCTGTCACCATATTATTGCTGTTTCACTGCCATGAACTGCTGGCCTCTGCACTGTGCCTCTCTGCCTTGGATCCAGCCGAGTATGGACTGAAACTCCCAGTAACTGTGAGCTAAGTAAATCTTTCCTTCCTTCATTTTGAGCATTGGGTATTTGTCTCAGCAATGAGTAAAAAGTAACTAAGACAAATGGTCAGCCAGACAGCTCAACAGATTAAAGTACCTACTTAAGCAGATACAGGGGTTGGGGTTCAATCTCTGGCCTGCCATTCTGGCCTCACCACCAGGGCACACTGAGATGACCACTGAGAATGGGCATGGTGGTGTGCATCTGTAATTCCAGCATTTGGGAGGCTGAAAAACAGGAAGGATCACTACAAGTCCAATCTATGTAGTGGGACCTTATTGACCCTGCACTAAATACAAAAATGAGACAGAGAGAGGGGGGAGGAATTGAAAAATGAATGAATATAGGCAAGAATTGGAATGCATAAAATTAAGAATTCCAGAAAGCTGGCAAAACCACTTGAATGAAACTGAACATAGAATTTCAGACCTTAAAGACAGCATTACAGCTAGTGATCATGAAAGGAAAGATCTCTTAAAAGTAACAAGGAACCAGGAAACAACAACTCAGCGGCTGCAAGATGATGCACAAGAATACATTGTAAGACTGACAGGTGTCAACAAAACAGCATGAGTCAACAAAAATGACATAAAAAGACTTCACAAAAGTCATATGGGAGATGAATCTGACATATAGATAACTGAAGAATATAGAACTCCAGCTAACCTTTGTCAAAATACATTTTCATCAGAAAACACAATAATCAAGATACCAGAAATTGAACAAAAGAACAGAATGTTAAAGCTGTTGGAGAAACAAAAACCAGATCATCTATAAAGGAAAGCCCATCAGAATCAGAGCAGATTTCTTGACATAAACCATCTAATCAAGGAGTTGTAATAAAGTATTTCAGATCCTAAAAGACAACAAATTCCACCCCAGACTGATATAAGCTGCAAAACCATCTATCAAATTTAATGGACATAAGACGAAGAACAACTGAAGAAATTCATGACAATCAAACAAACCGCACAAATAGTACTGACAAATATTTTATAAAGAGACAAAAAATGGTCAAAACTTCCAAGAACAACAGAAAGGAACTATGAAGCTGAGCAAATAATTCAATAGAGGAGAAAATTAGGGAACCAACAGCAGAAAAATAACATGACAAAGATAAGCCAATACATATCAGTTATAACTATCAATGTAAATGACCTCAATTCACCAATCAAAAGGAACAGACTGGCAGAGTGGATCAAGAAACAAAATCCAACAGTATGCTGCATA